>PVJC01001366.1:0-95464 GCA_004026665.1 Murina feae
CCATTCATCTGCTGATGGGCACTTAGGCTGTTTCCAAATTTTAGCTATGGTAAATTGTGCTGCCATGAACATAGGGATGCATATGTCCTTTCTGATTGGTGTTTCTGGTTTCTTAGGATATATTCCCAGAAGTGGGATCACAGGGTCAAAAGGGAGATCCATGTTTAATTTTTTGAGGAAACTCCATACTGTCCTCCATTGTGGCTGCATCAGTCTGCATTCCCACCAGCAGTGCACGAGTGTTCCTTTTTCTCCGCATCCTCTCCAGCACTTGTCGTTTGTTGATTTGTTGATGATAGCCATTCTTACAGGTGTGAGATGGTACCTCATTGTTTTGATTTGCATCTCTCAGATGATTAGTGACTTTGAGCATGTTTTCATATGTCTCTTGGCTTTCTGAATATCCTTTTTTGAAAAGTGTCTATTTAGGTCCTTTGCCCTTTTTTGATTGAATTGTTTGTCTTCTTTTTGTTAACTTGTATGAGTTCCCTATAAATGTTGTCTCTCCTCTACTTTAAAATGGCTACTTCATCATAATAAAAGCCTTATATGACAAACCACAGCCAACATCATACTCAATGGGCAAAAACTAAAACCATTTCACCTAAGAACAGGAATGAGACAGGGATGCCCACTTTCACCACTCCTGTTCGACATAGACCTGGAAGTGCTAGCCATAGCAATTAGACAACAAGAAACAAAAAGGTATCCAAATTTGAAAAGAAGATGTAAAAATGTCATTATTCACAGATGACATGATACTGTACAGAAAAATCCCTAAAGACTCCATGAAAAAATTATTAGACTTAATGAATTCAGCACTATAGCAGGTCACAAAATTAATACCAAGAAATTTATGCCATTTTTATACACCAATAGTAAACTTACAGAAAGAGAGATTTTTTAAAAATCCCATTTACCAATGTACCAAAAAAACTGGGATACCTAGGAGTAAACTGAGGAAGTAAAAGACCAGTACTTGGAAAACTACAGGACAATGAAAAGATGGAAGAACATACCGTGATAGAATCAACATCATTAAAATGTCCATACTACTCAAAGTAATCTATAGATTCAATGCACTCTCCATTGAAATACGAACGGCATATTTCACAGACCTAGAATGAACTCTCCAAAAATTCATCTGAAAAAAAAAAAAAAAAGACCCCAAATAGCTGCAGCAATGCTGAGAAAGAAGAACAAAGTAGGAGAGATCTCAATACTAGATATCAAGCTGTATTACAAAGCCACCGTACTTTAAACTGTCTGGTACTGGCACAAGAACAGACATATAGATCAATGGAATAGAATAGAGAACCCAGAAATCGACTCAAACCACTATGCTCAATTAATATTTGACAAAGGAGGCAAGAACATACAATAGAGTTAATAAAGTCTCTTCAATAAATGGTGCTGGGAAAATTGAACAGATACATGCAAAAAAATGAAACTAGACCACCAACTTACACCATACACAAAAATAAACTCAAATGGATAAAGGACTTAAATATAAGATGGGAAATCATAAAAATATTAGAGGAATCCACAGGTAGCAAAATCTCAGACATATGCCGAAGCAGTTTCTTCACTGATACAGCTCCTAGGGCAATGGAAACTAAAGAGAAAATAAACAAATAGGACTACATCAAAATAAAAAGCTTTTGTACAGCAAAAGAAACCACTAACAAAACAACAAGAAATCCCACTGCATGGGGAACCTATTTGCCAATGTTATCACCAATAAGGGTTTAATCTCCAATATTTACAGGGAACTCATACAACTTAACAAAAGGAAGATAAACAATCCAATCAAATAATGGGCTAAGGACCTAAATAGATACTTTTGAAAGAAGACATAAGGAAGGCCAAGAGACATATGAAAACATGCTCAAAGTCACTAATCATCCAAGAGATGCAAATCAAAACGACAATGAGGTACCATCTCACACCTATCAGAATGGCTATCATCAACAAATGACAAGGGCTGGCGAGGATGCAGAAAAAAAGGAACCCTCTTGCACTGCTGGTGGGAATGCAGACTGGTGCAGCCACTGTGGAGAACAGTATGGAGTTTCCTCAAAAAGTTCAAAATGGAACTGCCATTTGACCCAGTGATCCCACTTCTGGGAACATATCCCAAGAAACTAGAAACACCAATCAGAAAGGAGATATACACCCCTATGTTCATAGCAGCACAATTCACCATAGCTAAGATTTGGAAACACCCTAAGTGCCCATCAGCAGATGATTGGATTGAAAAACTGTGGTACATCTACACAATGGAATACTACACTGTGGTAAAAAAGAAGGAATTCTTACATTTGCAATAGCATGGATGGAACTGGAGAGCATTATACTAATTGAAATGTCAGTCAGACAAAGATAAATAGCATATGATCTCACTCATTTGTGGAATATAATGATCAACATAAACTGATGAACAAAACAGATCCAGAGACAGAGAAGCATTAATCAGACCATCAAACCTCAGAGAGAAGGTAGGAGAGGATGGGGGTAAACGGGAGAGATCAGCCAAAGGACTTGTATGCATGTATAAAAGCTTATCCAATGGACGCAGACACCAGGATGAGTGGGAGCATGAGTGGGGCATGGCAATGAGGCGATAAGGACACACATGTAATACCTTAATCAATAAAAAAAGAATTAAAAAGAAAAAAAATGGCTAGTTTTTAGAGACTTAGTTTATGCATCATCATTTCCAGAAATCCTTCATGCTATGTGAATTGCTTTTCTTCAGAGCTCCCACAATACCTTCACTATCCTTTGATAATAACATTTATTACACTGTATAGGGAACTTTAGACTGGGAAATTATTCTCTTTCCCTCTCCCTCACTCTGTCTCCCTCACTATTTACAATTTTGTCAAACAGAATTATTCCCCAAAAGTGTTTTGCTATTAAATGAGATTCTACATAACCTACATTACAAAACTGGAGCTAAAGTAAGGACAGGAAACCTAAACCACAAAATAAAAAACAACAACCAAGAGTATAATCAAGTATAAATATGTTGAAGTTGTAATTCCACCTCCAATAATTTAAAAGAAACAAGGGAAACCATCCTAGACATAAATTGGGTTTAAAATTAAAAACTATTTGAGTAAAAAGCCATGATATAAAACTAGGCAAATATGATTGTATAATCATAGAGATAAGAAATAGCAAAGAAGAAAACTAGCATATTAAGTCATGTATCCTGGGACTTTTAGAACCAGAACTTAAAAAGTTAAAATATTTTATTTACATAAATTTACTTACTCTAAATTCATTTCCTCTAGGTTAATAGTTAATTCAAATCAATAACATTTTGTTTAGTGCTAACTATAGACTAGACACTAAAAATATAAAATAAAAAAGTAGTTCTGCCACCAACAACCTCTAACAGAAAAGATAAAGAAATAAGAAGTATTAATATCTAAGACTGGTATTCTCAGATATTTATTCTGTCTTTGGAGGACACTTGGAAGTCTTATAAGTGCTGAAGAAAGCAGAAAATACTATTGGGAATAAGAAACATAGAATAGCAAAGTTTATTTTCCTTTTCTTTTTCAATTTCAATTTTCAATAGTTTAACCCCCTTTTAATTCTGTCTTTAGTATCTAGAAAAGTGCCTAATATGTAGTAGATATTCAGTAAGTACTATTGAATGAATCCATGAATGATTTTTTTTTTCTATTTTGATCCTATTATTTTTGAGACACATGGTACAGTGACCCAACTATTAAGAGATACGGTGCAGATATAATTTCATAATATGTTATAAAATAATTTTTATTACCAATAATTGAAATTCCAAAGTTTTAAAGTAATTCACTTCATATAAAATTTAGTGAATTCTTAGATAACGTATTTTAAAAAGTTGGAGTTAGTATTATTCTTTAAAACTGGTGTAAAAGTGTGAACGCCTGAACACGAATGTGCCTCACATGTGTCGCCAAAATCCAAAAGTCACTGATTTGTACCACTTCATCATTCTTTTAACTCACTTCCCATCTCTAATTTCCCTCCAAACAACCCTTCCATTTTATTTTTCTCTCTTTTTGTTTATGCTGTTGGCTTTTCTTTCTGAAATGTTGTTCCTGCCCAAGCAGCTTAGCAAATTGCTACTTTTCCTTAAAGATTCAGTGCAGACATCATTTCTCTGTGAAACTGAACTTCCTTCTTGGACGCACAACACTTTGTGCTGCCTCTATTATATGAGCGGTTTTCTCAGAATCATGTTAGTATTGTCGGCATGCCTTATTATTCTCTAAAGGCAGAGATACAGTCTAGCACAAACTTACAGTGTTAGCATTTACAAGTCTTTGTTGAGTAAAAAATCTAAAAACAAAACAAAAAAAAGACAAAAAGAAAGTTTAGGACACTTAAATCAACCACCTTCAGATGCTTGTTTGAATGTCTGCGGCAACATCCTAATGCAGTTATCAAACTCACACTTCAAGTAGCAGTTACTCCTATTTGACATAGTTGCAGAGTTTTGAATAATTTTATTAACTTCACCCATGATGTTTCACCTTACTTTCCATCTTTCTGCTCTAACAGAATCTTTGGACCACTGGAGTAAATTTAACTCTTCTTCTAAATGCATGTCTCCAACTATGTAAAAGCAATGACATATGCCACTAAAGTCTAATTCTATTATAACCCATATTTTCTAAATTAAAATCATTGATCATATTACTATAATTGAAACAAACCATAAAGAAAATTTAATTATTAAGGCAATTATATACCTACCTACTTGAATAATTTATGTATTGTACAATGTAGATTTACCCTAGCATCTGAACTGAACCAGATGTTAGAAACTGGGATTGTGGCCCAGAGAACACATATCTCTGCTAATATATTATTTCTGTGTCCCTCCATAATTCAAGCTAATTGAATATGATCAACAAGAAACACTGGCCATATCACACTGCTTTCAGTTAAAACAAAACAAAACAGTTTTAGAAAATAAAAAATGTAAAAGTACTACATATTAAGTATCCTTGCAATCTTAAAAAGATTTTTATAAGACAAGTTTTTATCATGGCTTGTGCTTTAATTTATGCCAAAATATTTAGAAAATTCAAAAATGATAATTCTTGCTTTTGCTTGCCTTCAAATGATTGCACGGACTTAACTTTACAATGTGATATAACCAAGCAAATCTTTTCTTGAAGTAATTCTGAAAAAGAACGGGTTCTCAGAAGATTTGGGCTATTGGTTCCATCATTTTCAAAAGCATTTCCAGCAAATATTCCTACTGCTTACCCAGCTGTATCACGTATCACTGTGTCATTTAGACTGATCCTAACTATGTTTTAAATTGTTTCATATCCACCCCAACCATTCAGATCTGACACCTTTTACCATGTTCTATTGTTTTCCCATTTGCACTTATCACCTTCTAAATATATATAAACAGTATATTTTTCATTTACTTAATAGCTTTATTGTCTATCTCCCTTTCACCTAAAATGTCAGCTTCATGAGGTAAGAATTATTCTTTTTTATTCATTAATCTATTCCCAAATTATAAATAGCTCTGGTATAGATAATATGGGTAATAAATATTGCAGAATAAACTAATCCTAAATTATTTTTGGTTGTGGTCATAGGATTCAATAACAAAAGTGCCAATTGGTTACAACAAAATCAACAACATAGATTAGATGGTCATTAAAATATTTGCCAAATCTTGTAAAAAATATCCCTGAACAGAGGTTTTTGTTTTGTTGTTGTGTTTTTCTTCTATTCTTGAATTTATCATAATGAAAAGCTTAAAGTATTGAACAATTGAATCCCAACTGGTATATTTTCAACCAATTGCCTTAATGGGAAACAATAAAAAAAGAAATAAAAGGATCCATGTGCTAATAAACAAGGTAAGTATTCTAGATATTTAAAATAATTTGTAGTTATTTCAGAAATCATAAAATTTTAGATAATCACTTATAAGTGCTTAAAGACATGACTCAAAACTGTTACAGAATAGTGGAGGAAATTAAAACTAATTATGCTTAGTGGTGTGCATTCAACTCAACCAATAATCAGCAAAGGTCTGGGGGTGTGTCACACGCACGTTACTAGGCACAGCCAAATGCTACAGAGACCGTAACTGATGCAGATAATTGCACAATATTGTTTCAGAACATTACCAGGACTTTCTTTGAAAAATAAGATCTGCATCTTATAAAGCTTTATGTTCCTCTCTTTTTATGGCCATGTGTGCAGAAAAGACAGACTTTCTAGGGAAATGAGTCAACTCTGAAATAATGCCTAACAGAGGGTCATGCACCATAATGTAGTTTGATGTAACTGCAATTCCTACTGGCAGAAAAGTGGCATGAAATGAATACATAAGGTTTCTCTGTACACACTTCTTTATTATAGAGCAGAAATTTATGAAGTAATATGCATGTCTTAAAAAAGCAGTGTTTTAGAACATTGTGCAATATTTTCTCAAAGGATACTCTGGATTAAAAAGCAAGATGATTAAATGGAAACATTTGTGTATTCCTATAAATTGTACACAATGTATTAATACACATGATATCACTTATTCTTTATAATGATTTTACATGTCAGATAGATTCACTGGATCTGCACTGTCCTTGTGACACAATATTAAGATGACAGACAGCAGGGAAATAAAAACCGTGAGAGCTTCAGCAAGGGTCTTGCTGTGTTGGCTATCACTTTTTACTTTCTGTAAGCAGACCAAAGTCACATGAACGAGTATTTAGACTAAGTTGATTTAATGATCAGCAGGACCTACAAGTTTGAATGTTCACTATAAAAATCATTGAGCTAGTATTTAATGATTTATAAGTCTCTCATAGAAGCCATGTGCATTTTGATTTTTGTACAAATCCAAATTCTCCAAAATGATCAGAGGCACATGAAAGCAGCAAGAAAAATACTTGGGAGCCTATATCCCAACTCCCATGATGACTGATTTGTCTTCTTTGTCTCTCTTCTAAAACAAAGTGCTTGGAACTTCTAATACACGAATCAGTGGTGCTAATATTGACATGACTCATCCACTGCTAAGTATAAAATTACTTCTGCATAAAAATTATTTTTTAAGAATAAAAACCAGATAAATGCAATAGATACAAAACAAAAGCAGATCAATATATAAGATTTCAGAAATAAAAGGACAAGCTATATTCTATGATACATTTACATATATTTTATGTTGACATTTTTAATTGTACAAAGGATTTAAAATAAGAAAGATTTGATGCTAGCACATTTTTAGAAACAAGCTTAGGAAGGAATGTAAAAATTTAAGGGAAGCAGTTAGTACATTTCTTCCCTATTTAGAATCCACATCAATTGTGACCAGGAGTCTGTTTTCAGTGATTTTTAAGTATGTGATACACCCATGCCCATTTGATATAACAGGGTAAATGTCACACAGTTTCACATTACAGAATCTAATCTAATAAAAGAGTAATATGCTAATTGTGTCACTCTGCTACGTTCCAAGCCACACCCACCAGCCAATCAGAGTGACTTTATGCAAATTAACCCAACCAAGATGGTGGCCGGCAGCCACAGAGATAAAACAAACAAGAGGCTTGCTTGCCACGGCAATGAAGGAAGCTAAACTTCCCACCTGCCTTGGCCGGCTGTGGCTTTTGCTCAAGGCAAAAAAGTTACAATTATAGACGATAAATGAATCCCAGATACCTGCTTCCAGCCAGCCTCTTTGGGAGCTTGGGTCTCTGGGGGCTGTGGCCAGCCTGCAAACAGCTATCAGCCCCTAACCCAGGCTTGCCAGGCACCTCAGAGGGGACCCCCAGCCTGAAGGGGCAGTGGCCAGCAGGCAAACAGCCATCAGCCACTCACCCAGGCTGACCAGGCACCCAGCAGGAATGCCCTGCCTGAAGGGGATGTGGCCAGCCTGCAAACAGCCATAAGCCCCTTACCCAGGCTGGCCAGGAACCCCAGCGGGACCCCCATCCTGATCCAGGACATACTTCAGGGAAAACCAGCTGGCCCCCACCCATGCACCAGGCCTCTATCCTATATAATAAAAGGGTAATATGCAAATTGACTCTAACACCACAACGACTGGGAATGACTGGTCACTATGACACACACTGACCACCAGGGGGCAGATGCTCAATGCAGGAGCTGCCCCTCATGGTCAGTGCACTCCCACAGGGGGAGCTCTGCTCAGCCACTAGCCAGGCTGATGGCTGCCAGCATAACGGTGGTGATAGGAGCCTCTCCCCCATCCTCAGCAGCGCTAAGGATGTCTGACTGCAGCTTAGGCCTGCTCCCCACTGGCAACTGGACATTCCCCAAGGGCTCTCGGGCTGCCAGATGGATGTCTGACTGCCAGCTTAGGCCCAATCTCCCAGGGAGTGGGCCTAAGCCAGCAGGTGGACATCCCTGAGGGGTCCCAGACTGCGAAAGGGCACAGGCCAGGCTGAGGGACGCCCTCCCAAGTGCACAAATTTTTGTGCACCGGGCCTCTAGTTTTAATGTAATGTCCAACATTGAAACACATCTCATTAACTTACAAAAATACTCTCAATGGCAAAATGATGATTCATGAAAGGACTTGTTTTTTAACAGTAGATACAATCTGTTATCTCTAGAGGAAATAAAACAAGCATTTTTCATTAAGGAAATTAACCTCTATTTTAAAACTAATCAAAAAAATTCAAAATAGATACTAACCACTAAGATTTCTAAAGTGAAATACCATAAGTTTATACATTTGGAGTAATAAGGCACATGTCTGGCTTGCATGACTGCATGCAACATAACACATATTATGACTGATAAGAAGAAATGGGATAAAAAAGTAAATAAAAATATTGATTTATTTTATAAACTTCTAAACTTATTTAAATTTAAGATGTGCAAAAATATTGTTCTAAACATATTTGTATTCTATACTGCACATTCAGTTACCTAAAGAAATAAATTATGTATGATCTGATTTATAAGCTTGCCAGCAGAGTTCAGAGGTAGTGTTTCAGAAACTAAAAGTCTACCATGTCCTCAATAAGAAAATGGTATAAAAGAATTAACCACCTCTTCCAATGAATTAAAAATAACACATGTCAAAGCCAGAATAAGAGCATATTAAGCTTTACAGAGTAATGCTGAAAACTTAAAATATAAAAAATTTTAAAGCATAATATATATTTGTATATATCCACATTATTTATTTTAAGCTTTTTGAATCTATAAAAACATTTTAGATTCATAGCTTGTGCCCAGTAATGACTGCTCTCCAAATGTAGTTGTCTAAGGGGAAATTTATTTAAATAAATATGCATGAAGTTACTTTAAGCATACAGTATTAGGCATGTGAACCAATCCAAACATCTCATAAATATCAAAATACTTTATATAGGAACCATATGAACTATTTTTTAACTGTATAATTTGAGATAGGATTATACATTCTCATTTTTTAACAATTCAAATTTCTACAAAAGAGTGAAGCTTCCATATCTAGAAACTGTGATACATTTGGTGGGAGAAAGGGAGTGAAAGGAGGATAGAGTGTAAATTTAGATTATTATCAAATTGTCATCTTCCAATTTAATTTCAACATTAAAAGTGAAAAATAATCTAACAACTTTTCTACAAGGTACTCAAAATGTGGTAATTATTTTGAAGCTGATGTTTTGCTAAGTAAATGCTCTATTTCTGACTTACATTGAGAAATACTCTGTTGGTAATGTTGGTTACATTACCATGGAAATTCTAAGAGTCATTTCATTACACCTACTGCTTCCAGTGAGTAAAGCACATAGTCTGAATGGACAAACTATTACCCATTCAATGTTTAATTTTCAAATGAGGTAATTTTATAAACTAAATTGGTAGTATCTCAAAAATTACCTTGGGTACCTGTTCAAAATATATAAGCATTTTAAATCTCCTCCTTTGTAAAAAACAAACAAACAAACAAACAACAAAAAAACACAAAGCTTTTCTATACAGAGAATATATTGTTTTTTCACCTTAAAAAAGTGAATTATTTTTTTCTGAATTCTATATTTGTAAATGTTACTGTCTTTTATTCTTTAGCTACTCAACTTTATGGATAAAAGAAATTTTATAAATAGAATTTTGAAGGTACTTATTGGCTACCAACTATATAAGTAGGATACAATGTAAATATATATTTAAATAATTTTAAGATCTCATGTATTAACTACAACAAAAATAATGCATTTGTGATAAGACACTACTAACTGCTTTGGCCACTGAACTATACTATAATTTCCTGAAGGTCAGAGATTCATTTGAAATTCTTCACAGTGTTTATCGCATAAGCATATAACAGGTGCTCAGTAAATGCATGCTAAATTGCATTAAATGTCAAGATCTAACCTTCAGGAAAAAGTCATCACATTTTTCAATAAAGGAAAAGAGCAAATGTGACAAGATGATATGTCAATAACAAATTGCAGAAAGACGGGTTGTTTTTTACATGCTATTTTTTACATGCTAATTTTTACATGCTAATTTTTTAGAGAGAATTTTTTTAAGGACTTCACTCTAGACTTACTTCCATTTTTATCATAATGAATTTGGAGATCTGTTTCTGGTAAATTGTCAAAAGTTACTTCATTTACCTATTAATAAGCTTTGGATATTATAATGGCAAATGTAAATATTCTTCATTGTCATAATAACAGAAGAAAATTTGGGGGACATTTATCTAAATGACCTTAGAATAGATTAAGAATAAATAAATATCAGGTATTTCATGTTAAAACTGTATTATATAGTATTCATTTGTATGCATATAAAATATTTCATTTCAGTCAAATTCTTTATATTCTTACTAGAGGCCCAGTGCATGAAATTTGGGCACTGGTGGGGGGAGGGGTCCCTCAGCCCAGTCTGCGCCTTCTCCAATCTGGGACCCCTCAGGGGATGTCCGACTGCCGACTTAGGCCTGATCTGAATCGGGCCTAAACTGGCAGTTGGAAGTCCCTCTCACAATCTGGGACTGCTGGCTCCCAACTGCTCCCCTGCCTGCCTGCCTGATTGTCCCTAACCACTTCTGCCTGCCAGCCTGATCACCCCGTAACCACTACCCTGCCAGCCTGATCGATGCCTAACTGCTCCCCTGCCATCCCAATCGCCCCCAACTGCCCACCCCTTCCAGCCTGGTCACTCCCAACTGCCCTCCCTGCAGGCCTGATCCTCCTAATCAGCCCTTCTCTATGGGCCTGGTTCCCCCCAACTGCCCTCCCCTGTAGGCCCGGTCACCCCTAATTGCTCTCCCCTGCTGGCCTGGTCACCCCTAACTGCCCTTCCTTGCTGGCCTGATCACTCCCAACTGCCAGCCCCTGCTGGCCTGGTCACCCCTAACTCCCCTCCCCAGCTAGTCTGATCACCCATAACTGACATTCCCTGCCAACCATCTTCTGGCAGCCATCTTTGACCACATGGGGGTGGCCATCTTGTGTGAGGGTGTGACAATCAATTTGCATATTACCTTTTTATTGTATAGGATGGAGAGGTCCTACCATTATGCTGTGCTTTTTTCTAGCAACTGCCCCACTTTATTTCTTTGATTCCCATCAAAGTGCCACTTCTGGAAAGAATTCTATGCACATACAGTTTTAATTTCCTTAATTTCATCTAACTTGTCTTTTCAACCCAGTCCCCATAAACTTCCAACCACTTTACTTACTTAAATGACTCTACAGGTGCCAAGACTATTGCACTTAGCAATCCTTTATTCCAGAGCACCTTTTCAGATTTACTTGTCTGAGTCTCACTCATTTCCCCCACCACACCTTGTCTGTGTAAGGGCTAACCTAATCATTATTTTAAAACTAGAGGCCTGATGCACAAAATTTATGCAAGAGTAGGCCTTTCTTCCCCTGGCTTCCAGCAATAGCTTCCCTCTGGAACCCGGGAAACCTTGCAAAGGGAGGCTCCACCCACCCACCACAGCCTGCCAGTTGCTAGCCTGGGCCTCCCTCTGTGGGGTAATCATTGAGCAATGGCCAGGTCCCTGACCAATCCCATCACACTTGCCTTGGCTGGCCTGGTACCAATGGGTGTCATAGCAGATCCTGGATGGTCATCCAGGCTGTCATCTGGATGGTTGTCTAGATGGTCATTCCACTGTTCAGCTATTCAGTCGATTTGCATATTACACTTTTATTACATAGGATTTTTATCTGCTCTCTGCATTGTCTATCCACTTTCCCTGTATTATTTTCTTTCAAAAACTTATAACCAAATATTATATTTATATTTTACTAAATCTGTTTATCTGACACACCAAACATTGCTTTATTATCAACTCTTAGTATCTCTTGCAACAAGAATTCACAAAACAACTTCAACCTTGCCAATTTCCTTTACATCCTCATATTATTCAACCTCTCAACAGTATATACATAAGTAACAATGTCTCCTTTAAAAAGTACTTTGTTACATACTATCATTCATTCCACACTCTATATTTCCTTCTGTTCCATTAACTGCCGTTTTAATGCAATTTATTAGCTCTTTTCCTTGTATAAAATATTTGGATCCAGTCTCCTGAGAAGGTCATGAGCTACCTTCTTTTCTGAGTATGCACTCAACCCAAGTGACCTCACCAAGTCACCAAACATTAAATATCCCTCCTTGCCCTGACTGGTTTGGCTCAGTGGATAGAGCGTCAGCCTGCGGACTGAGGGGTCTGGGTTCAATTCCAGTTGGGGACATGTACCTTAGTTGTGGGTACATCCAGTGGGAGGTGTGCAGGAGGCAGCTGATTGATGTTTCTCTCTCCCTCGCCCTTCCACTCTGCAAAAAATCAATAAAATATATTTTAAAAAATATATCCCTCCTACTCTTTGATTCTGAAGTCTAGAGTTGCAATGATAATTTTCCCCTTGAGCTTCAAACTTTTGTAAAATTCTAATCTGTGGTTGGTTTGTAATTTAAAATCGAATGCCAACTACTAAAACATACACACACACACACACACACACACATAACAAAAAACTACACAAAGCTCAAAAAGCCTATTGAGTATAATATAGACTTCAATAGATAATTTATAAGGATTCTCCATTATTAACTAACAAATTTTATTAGAGCTAGCATGGCAAGAAGCGAGGGGTGCTATAATCACCTGGAAATTGGTAAACTTATTCAAAAATTACATAAGGCAACATTAATATTTTATAAACAGCACAGAGTCCACTCATGACTCCCCCAAAATATTCATAATTATTAAATAACTAAACAGTTTATGAATTGACAGTAAAAACACAAAGGCTCACACCTATAGGCAACTCAAAGTAATTTGAATGATTTTTATTTTATGTTAAATTATATATCCCAAAATTTACATTCTCATCACTGCACAAAACCAAGTCTAATAGACTTTGTTTTAAGACACAAATATAGCACATGGCAAAAGGAAAATAAAGATCTGTCCTTTATTTAGAACTAGAGGTCTCTCAGCCTGGCCTGTGCCCTCTCACAGTCTGGGACCCCTCAGGGGATGTCCATCTGCTGGCTTAGGCCCGCTCCCCAGGGGACTGGGCCTAAACTGGCAGTCAGACATCCCTCTGGCAGACTGGGAGCCCTTGGGGCATGTCCACTTGCCAGCAGGAAGCAGGCCTAAGCTGCAGTCAGACATCCTTAGCGCTGCTGAGGAGGCAGGAGAGGCTCCTACCACCACCGCTGTACTGGCAGCCTGGCTAGTGGCTGAGCAGAGCTCCCCCTTTGGGAGTGCACTGACCACCAGGGGCAACTCCTGCACTGAGCATCTGCCCCCTGGTGGTCAGTGTGTGTCATAATGACCAGTCATTCCCAGTGGTTCTGTTGTTAGGGTCTATTTGCATATTACCCTTTTATTATATAGGATAGAGGTCTGTGGCATGGGTGGGGGCCGGCTGGTTTGCCCTGAAGGGTGTCCTGAATCAAAGTGGGTGTCCTGCTGGGGTTCCAAGGCTCTCAGTGACCCAAGCTTCCAGTGAGGCTGACTGGAAACAGGTATCTGGGGTTTATTTATCTTCTATAATTGAAACTTTATTGCCTTGAGTGGAGGCCACAGCTGGCCAGGGCTGTCAGGAATCTTGGCTTCCTCCATCACCAGAGAAACCAAGCCTACTGCTCACCCCAGCTCATGGCCACCAGCCACCAACTTGGTTGGGTTATTTTGCATATAGTTGCTGTGATTGGTGGGGATGTCCTTTTTGGTTTTTTTTTTTGTTGTTTTTTTTTTGGTTTTTTCCCCACTGACCCCTCTTCTTGCACCCACCCCTTCCAGGCCTACACCAAACAACCGTCTGTATTCATGGGCTATTCATATATGCATGTAAATTCCCTGGTTGTTAATCTCTCCCTCTCTGCCCCTCCTTTTACCACACCTTACCTCTGAAATTCATAAAGCTGTTTTTAATTTTAAAACTGGTTTAGTTCCCCTTTGTTTTTAATATTTCATTGCTGTAGCTCTATGATTTATACCCTTAGAATTATGTTCATGTTTTACACTAGAAATACTTTATTTTATTGGGACACATAAAATAATAAAAAAATTAAAGCAGGGTATCAAACAATATGTAGGAAGGCACATAAATTATTTACTCTATTTTTATATATGTAGATGTACTCATTTATCTAACTTCTGATATAAACCCAAGATTTTTTCTTTAAATAACTGTCTAATAGTTTTGATTATAGTTAATTTTGATATTTTCTTTACATGTAATTCATGATACATAATTTGTTGTCATTCTAATTTCTTTAAAATTAAACAATAACAAAAGACACTTTCTTGTTAATCCTCATGCAAGGATATTTTTTCTATTGATCTTTTTTAGAGAGGGTGGAAGGGATTTAGGGTGTGGAGAGAGAGAGAAACAGGGATGTGAGAAAGACACACCCATTGGTTGCCTCTTACATGTGCCCCCAGGGCCAGGGATGAAACCTGTAGCTCCAGTAAGTGCTCTTGACCAAAAATCGAACACAGGACCGTTCTATGTATGGGTTGATGCTCTAACCACTAAGCCACCAGCCATGGCGAGACCCCTATTAATCAACCACAGTTTTTAAATCCCTCTCGTATTTTTTCTATTTTCTGCTATTTTCTATTAACTTATAATTTTTATTATTTTCTGTTATTGTCTTCCTATCTTTAAAGCTATCTTATTCATATATAATTTACAGAGTTTTGTAGTCATTCAACCTTATTGTTTTATCAAAGCATTCAGATTCATTTCATACAACTTCCATCGTTTATTTATTGACATTTCATCAAGTTACATATATACATATTCACACTAATTCCCAAATCTATAGTCTTGGAATATGTTTTGCAAAGCCATATTTAAACCATAACTGAATTCAGGTTACACTACACAAAATATTATTCTCTTTTGTGGGTGGTTCACATATGTATATATGAAAGGAATTACATTTTACTATAGATACAGTGATTTCTAATTATCATTTTGTTAAAGGAAATTTACAAGTAAGAACTAATTTGACTAATTTTAACTATTTAGAATAAACACTTTTTTTCATTTTCAGGAGTAATACAAATGTTTTAATCATTTTAACAAAGTTTCCCTTTATTTCAATTAGTACAGAAAGCGAACAGAAAAGTAAAAAGAAAAAGAAAAAATATTTATATCCTTATAGTGATAATTTAGATCAGAATTCACACTTTGGTTTTTATCCTTTCAGTGTGCCTATAAGAATAAAACATTCTTCCTTCCTCCATCAAACTTCCTACTCAACTAATATTAAGTCATTGCTTTGAGTCAGTAAACTATTTGTTCTAAGCATATCCTCAATTCATAGCTATTCATTTAAAAACCGTATTGATTTAAAACAAGAATTACATTTTCCATAAAATAGCATGCTCCATGTTTAATATATAATTTATTTTCTGCACTTCAGATTTACATTTAATTTGCTGATAAAATTGCAACTCAATCCATGTCAGACTCACTACTTATACGCAAGGTTTCCTCTGAAAATTAAAACGCTAACGTGAAAAACAAGCACACTGTTCAGGGACACTATTGTAAGTTTGGTTGTTAGCTTCCTGCTGTTCTCAACAAATCAGTCTGCAAACTACTGATCCATGTCACAGCATTTCACCTCCATTTGTGAGAAACAATTTCCTACAAACTAAATGCTTTTCCATTCAATTTGTTCAGTTAAAGATATCCTATTTTCTTCAGTGTAGCTTATGCTTATATATTTTTCTAGCAAGCTAAATGTCAATAAATGTAAGAATAATTATGAATTAAAAATCATGTAACAAGCTAAGTGCTGTTATATTGAACAATATATTAAAGGAGTTATCTATATCCTTTAAATCATAGTATTCATTATAGGTGCAATTGGAAGAGTTTTATTAAATCAGAGTATTTTAAAATAATTTCAATCATTGCAGGCCGACCACCTTTGGCTCAGTGGTTGAACCTCGACCTATGAACCAGGAAGTCACAGTTCAACTCCTAGTCAGAGCATATGCCTTGGTTTCCAGCTCCATTCCCAGTGCAGGGTGTGCAGGAGCAGCTGATAGATGGTTTCTCTCATCATTGATGTTTCTATCTCTCTCTCCCTTTTCCTTCCTTTCTGGAATCAATAAAATATATATTTTTTAAAAATATAAATTTCAATAACTTTATATTATACTATTTGCTTTGACTTCATCTTCAATCATTGTTAAGTAGTTTAAGTGATTACTTAACTTTAAGTAGTTTTGATTAGTGTATTAGATTTAAAAAATTTATGAATATAGTTTGCATTAGTAATGCCTCATTTTTGTCCATTTTGCTAAAAGATACATACAAATTTTATTTTTTTGTTTTATTTGATGTCAGGTTTATTTTGTATGTTTACAGAGCAAGCAACCTATATGTAAATAATAATAAACAAGTTACACAAAACTTGGACTTCTTTAAAAATACATTTTTTAGATAATTTATTTTTCTAAGCTCACTTCACTCTCAAAAAGCATTTGACACTCTTATCAATAATACAATGGGATAAACCTAACCTATCAAGAAAATTCACTGAAGGGTAATTAATAGAAGAACAAGATGAAGCCAACCAGTGGTAAGCTGGTGCTTCCTGGTACCAGCTTGTGAGCCTAATTATGTATATCTTCACATTCCATGTTCAATGACAGCAGGTTAGCAGCTTGGACCATGGAAGGAAACATACCACAAATTAGGACAAATGTTCCCTTTATTTTGGGAGAGGAAACTTAGCAGCACATCCTTGAAGCTAGTACACCTCTGCAAATAGCTATTAGAAAACATTCTGATTCTACTCCATTACTGAGACTACACCCTAAACACATGTCCATCATTAATATGGACCCACATTAAAGACAGAATACTCTAGAATTCACTGAAATGGTAGAATATAGATTTAAGAAGAATGCTGCCAGTCTTTCAAATATTTCCTCCTTGGATGTATTAGCAGGAAAAATGGACACTGAAATATTTGTAAATTGACAGAAAAGTTTATAGTAGAAAGGAAAAGCCAGAAATTAACTGATTTATTTTGATGCTTTTCTAATCCTATATAGTAAAAGCATAATATGCTAAGTGTCCTGTCATCCAGTCAGCTGTTCAACCAATCAAAGCATAATATGGTAATGATATGCTAAGTCCACTTAACTGCTCGCTATGACATGCATTGAACACCAGGGGGCTGACAGTCAACTGGTCAACCACTCACTATGATGTAAATGACCACCAGGGGGCAGACGCTCCAACCAGTAGGTTAGCTTGCTGCTGGTGTCCGACCAATCGGGACGGGACTGAGCTGGATGGGCAGGACAAACGCTGGAGCCCTCCCTCGGTCCCTCCCTGGCTGGCCAACCTCTTGTGTGCCTCCCTGACCCCTATTGTGCACTGGTGGGGTCCCTCGGCCTGGCCTGTGCCCTTTCACAATCCAGGACCCCTTGGGGGATGTCGGAGAACCGGTTTTGGCCCTATCCCACAGGCCAGGCTGAGGGACCCCATTGGTGCACGAATTCGTGCACCAGGCCTCTAGTATACTATAAAATATTTCTTGGGTTTATTTTTTCTTCTAAATTCAGCACCCAGAAAAATAGTGATAGTAGAAATTCATACATAGTGTACTAATGGTTTGAAAGAATTAATATGGCTCTTTAACTTGAAGATAATAAATGGTCTGAGAGAATCTCCCATAGCACTATCCAAAATCACAAGGGCAACCTTTCACTTCACTGGTTTAAATGTGCCCTGGTGGTTTAAAACATAATTGCACTTCTGGAAAATTAAAACAAACCTTTCATGTAAAATCACATTTCCAGGAAAAGATGTGTGTATTGGGGGAGGAGGAGGAAAGTGCTGTCTAAAATGAGGTTGAGTTTTTTTCTGGCAAAATGCCAAATTTTCAGAAGTGAAAAATTTGAGGTGAAAGTAAAATAATTTTTATTGATAAGGCTTAGTGAAGGTAATCTTTACTGGCAAGTACCAGAAGGAAATATTTGGACAATTGAAAATAATAATGTCTAAAATTTACTGTTTATTCAAAGTAGGCTCATGCTGAGCTCTTCTGTGTACAACTCATATTTCCATGGTGGTGGGCATTAATATCATGTTCATTTTAGAGAAGAAGAGAATAAAGTAGAGAAAATTTAAGTTGTCCAAGGCCACCCAGCTAAAAAAAGGTGGAGGGAGGATTCAAAGTAAGATTGTTTGGTTTCAGTGGTCTTGACCATCACATTATTAACAAAATCAAAGTGTGGATTATTTCAACAGCAACAGCATTTCCTGTATACTATGTATGACAAGCTCCTTTTATAAACCATGTTATCTAATCGACAAAACATACTTTAATTGGCCCACAAGAAAGGAATCACTTCCACTAATAATCCTATCTAATGAAAGAGTAATTTGTAAATTATCCATGACACCCTCACTCCATTACTCCATCGGAAAGATGGCTATGGCCATGGAGCTAGAGTGAGCAGGAGGCTTGCATTGCCCCCGGTGATGGAGAAAGCCAAGTTTCCTGCCTGCCCTGGCTGGCCCTGAGCTCCCCTCAAGGCTACAAAGTTTCAATTATAGAAGATAAATAAACCCCAGATACCTGCTTCCAGCCACGTGGCCTCTGCTCAAGGAAGGGCTGGGAGCCTCGGTTGCCAGGGGCAACCTGATCTGGGCTCCCCTTAAGGCTACAAAGTTTCAATTATAGAAGTTAAATAACTCCCAGATATCTGCTTCCAGCCAATAGGCGTGGCCAGCCTGAAAACAGCCATCAACCCTTCACCCAGGCTAGCCAGGCACCCCAGCAGGACCCCCTACCCTGAAAGGGCTGTGACCAGACTGAAAACAGCCATCAGACCCTCACCCAGGCTGGACAGGTACCCCAATAGGACCCCCCCACCCTGATCCAGGACACCCTTCAGGGCAAACCAGCTAGCCCCCGCCCATGCACCAGGCCTCTATCCTATATAATCCTATATAATAAAAGGATAATATGCAAATGGACCCTAACAGCAGAACCATTGGGAATGACTGGTCACTATGACACACACTGACCACCAGGGGCAGACGCTCAATGCAGGAGCTGCCCCTGGTGGTCAGTGCACTCCCAAAGGGGGAGCTATGCTCAGCCACAAACCAGGCTGACGGCTGCCAGTACAGCAGTGGTGGTGGGAGCCTCTCCTGCCTTCTCAGCAGCACTAAGGATGTCTGACTGCAGCTTAGGCCTGTTCCTTGCTGGCAACTGGACATCCCCTGAGGTCTCCTGGGCTGCTAGAGGATTGTCTGACTGCCAGCTTAGGCCCGATCGCCTGGGAAGTGGGTCTAAGCCAGCAGGTGGACATCCCCCAAGGGTTCCTAGACTTCGAGAGAGCACAGGCCGGGAGGAGAGACCTCCCACTGAGTGCACAAATTTTTGTGTACAGGGCCTCTAGTATATATATAAAGCATAATATGCTAATTAGACTGATGTCCTTCTGGACAAAGGCAGGGCTGCAAAGGAATCCCAAGTCCCAGGTGCCAGAAGGAAGCCAGTGCAGGCAGCCAGGGGAAGGAAGGCCTACTCTTGAACAAATTTTGTGCATCAGGCCTCTAGTGTGTGTGTGTGTGTGTGAGTGTGTGTACGCCTAATTTACTATAAGGGAAATCCCCTTATCTTACAGTGCAGGAAACAGCAAAACAGAGCAAACCTTTGGGTTTCACTGCTGAAAGTTGAAAGCTTGGAGCAAGCCCTGCTCTGTTTCAGCACCCACTCATTTATGGTACTATCTCTGTCTGCTTTTGTTTTAGTAACATAGAATTTGAACAAAAAATATCTAACATTTTAAATTCCATGAATGTAAACTAATGTATTTTGAGAGCTAATTTAAAGTAAGTTAAACATTTCTTAAATCTGTTAAAATTCTATTTTGCTTCCAATACAAAACTTGATTTATAGTAGCCCTAATAAGCAGGAATATGTTGTCTTATATAGCAAGATTTCCAGAGTTGGCATTACAGGGTTGATAAACTGCTTAAGGTGTCTTAGAGGATTGCATTACTAATGCTCCCTGTTTTCCAGTACCCCTGCCCTTCCTGATCACTTTGAAGATGTACACTGTTGCCCTCTTACAGCCAGGCAAGGCCCTGGGACCAGCTCAGGCCAAAAGACAAAGACCAGAAGTCTAGTGTTACTTTCTAACTAAGGCAGTTAAAGCCCTTTCCTGACCCTTTTTATCTCACTTCTTCCCTCTCTAGACTTAGAAACAGTGTGCTGTAACTGCACACACAAGATAGTAACAGACTAAAGTGCCTGAGTTATTATTTAAAAAGCATTGCTGCCCTAACTGGTTTGGCTCAGTGGATAGAGCGTCAGCCTGTGGACTGTAGCACCCCGGGTTCGATTCCAGTCAAGGGCATGTACCTTGGTTGCAGGCGTATCCCCAGTGGGGAATGTGCAGGAGGCAGCTGACTGGTGTTTCTCTCTCATCAATGTTTATACTCTCTATCCCTCTCTCTTCCTCTCTGTAAAAAATCAATAAAATATATTTAATAAATAAATAAATAAAGGCAGTTGTCCTAGAGCAGCAATTTTCAACTAGTGTGTCACAGGAATTTTTAAAACATGCAATACCTGACTATTTAGTCAGAGGCACTAATCTCTTTTGCCTTAGTCAAATTAAACGAATGACAACAAGCAATACAATAGTCATCCAGTGTGAATGTCTTGTATTAAACCATAAATATATCTGCTCT
The DNA here is from genome assembly GCA_004026665.1 of Murina feae. Taxonomy (NCBI): domain Eukaryota; kingdom Metazoa; phylum Chordata; class Mammalia; order Chiroptera; family Vespertilionidae; genus Murina; species Murina feae. Next base: position 21,228 of record PVJC01001366.1, read on the forward strand.
AATAAAAGAGTAATATGCAAATTGACCATTACTCTGAGACACCTAAGCCACACCCACCAGCCAACCAACACCCCCCCAGCCAATCAGAGCATCTGTATGCAAATTAACCCAGCCAAGATGGAGGTCAACAGCCACAGAACTAGATCAAACAGGAGGCTTCCGTTGTACCAGGAGTAAACTGTCTGCCTACGCTGGCTGGGCTTCTCTTTGCTCAAGGCAACATAGTTTCAATTACAGAAGCCACAGAGCTGAAGCAAACAGGAGGCTTCCGTTGCACCAGTGATGGAGGAAACTGTCTGCCTAGGTCAGCTGGGCCTCTACTAAGGCAACATTGTTTAAATTATAGAAGCCACGGAGCTGAAGCAAACAGGAGGCTTCGTGGCTTCATTACCTGCTTAGGCCTCGGCTTACAGCAACAGTGTTTCAATTATAGAACATAAATAAACCCCAGAAACCTGATTCTAACCAGCCTCACTGGGACGTTGGGTCAATGGGAGCTGTGGGCAGCCTAAAAATGGCCCTCAGCCCCTCACCTAGGCTTGCCACACCCCAATGGGGTGAGAGTCTACACTGGGGGGCTTGGCCAGCCTGCAAACAGCCATTAGCCCTCACCCAGACTGGCCAGGCACAACAGCAGGTGCATATCCCCTGAGGGGTCCCATACTGTGAGAAGGCACAGGCTGAGCTGAGGGACCTCCCAAGTGCACAAATTTTTGTGCACCAGGCCCCTAGTAGGTCATATAACAGAGTTGCATTTTATTTATTTGTCACATGTCCTAAGGAGGTTGCATCTGATTGGTTAATTATTGGTACCAGAAATCCTTATATACAAGTACCTGATTTTTTTAAGTCACTTTAGAGCCCAGAAGATGTATAATTACTATTATTATTATTTTATAAACCAATTAAAAGTATACCTACTTTTGTCAAATCAGCCTATATTTTTGGTGTGCCACAGAATTTTAGTAATTAGTTTATGTGTGCCATGAGATGGAAAAGGATGAAAATCACTACCCTAGATAGATGATACTACAACTGAGAAATAAACCTTTGTTTAGTTAGCAACTGAAATGTCAGGATTAATTTGTTTCACTCCATAGCCTAGACTCTAGCTAATACATAATGTTGGCTTTCATCATCAGGCTGGCAGTTAGATAATCGCCACCCTTTTAGCCATCGTTATCACATTTCAGGCCAGGATGAAGGAGAGAATGAGAAGGGGAAATAGTCAAAGAAAATCCTAACCAAGTATGCTTTTTCAAATTTATCTCTCAAAAGGCAAAACTCAATGATCTGTACACAAATTTCTTTCCAACACTCTTTCACATGGCCATTTTGGTTACCTGGGAGTATTGGAAGGTGAATATATTTAACTGAATACTCCACCATCCTCCAAATTGGTAAGAAGAGAGAGGAAATTCGCATTAAATTATTTCCAAAATGTTTTAGGTTCTTGTAATTTCCAAATCCTTCCAACTACTTCTTTCTTGATTTTTGAGTTTCAACCTTCAGGAGCACTATCCACCCTGAAACTGTCTCCTCGCCCTGCTTCCATAGATTCTCTCTTTCTGTGTTCTTCTCCTTCTCCCCTTACAGCTTCCAATTTTGTTCACTAATGTCTCCTCCTGTCCGTATCTCAAAGTTGTTCCTTCTCAGTTTTTATTATTCCACAACTTTCTTTGAACTCAGGTACTCCTAGAACTTCTTCCATATTCCTCAAAATTATTCTCACTCAACTTCAAAACCTCTCCTACCAGCCACTTCTTATCTTATTCTTTGGAATTTCAATATTTGAATAATTATGTATTTGTCTCCCATTAAACTACTACTTTTTCTGTGTTTCTCATTTCATTTAGAATCAGGAAATGTTTAGGCATGCTCAATTCCTCCACCTTTTTTTATCTTATCTTACTTTCAACTAATATGCAAATACCAACACTATCTACTAAATTAAATTTATATAACCCTCCTGACCTTCAACCTGAGAACAACTTTACTGGATCTTATTCTTTCCATCACTCACAGGGGCCAATTTTCAAAGCTTCTGAACTGGCATGCTTGCCTACGTTTTTTCCCATCCTCAATCAATATTCATAATGATACTTCCAACTTCAAGTCGGATTATGTAATTGACTTCTTTAAAATAATTGTGTGTCCCCACACTCCTCATCAACCTTCAAAATAAAAGCCAACTGTATTAATATAATATGCCAAGATCTTCATGATCAGGTAATCTCTCTGGAATTGCCACTTCTCAAAGAAAAAAATGGTACATTATATTTTACCCAAATGAAACTTCTTAGCATTCTTTTTTAAAAATATGCTTTAATTGATTTTTTTCAGAGAAGAAGAAAGAGGGATAGAAATATCTATGAAAGAAATACTGATCAGTTGCCTCCTGCACGCTCCCTCCTGGGGGATGAGTCCACAACCTAGGTGAGTGCCCTGATGGAAAAATCAAACCCAAAACCTTTGGTGTAGGGTACTACACTCCAACCAACTGGGCCACTCAGACAGAGCATAGCGCCATGTTTTGTCACCCTTATCTAAAATAATAAAATAGTAATATGCAAATTGACTGTTACCCAAGACACCTAAGCCACGCCCACCAGCCAATCAGAGCGGCTGTGTGCAAATTAACCCAGCCAAGATGGAGGCCAGCAGCCACGGAGCTAGAGCAAATCAGAGGCTTCTGTTGCAACTGCCTGCCTAGGCTGGCTGAGCCTCTGCTCACGGCCATGCCCACCAGCCAATCAGAGCGGCTGTATGCAAATTAACCCAGCCAAAATGGAGGCCAACAGCCATGGAGCTAGAGCAAACCAAAGGCTTCTGTTGCAACTGCCTGCCTAGGCTGGCTGAGCCTCTGCTCACGGCTACGCCCACCAGCCAATCAGAGCGGCTGTATGCAAATTAACCCAGCCAAGATGGAGGCTGGCAGGGCGGCTCTGCACTGGGAGCCTCCATGGCCGGCATAGCTGTGCCAGGTGTGTCAGCTCAGTGGGGGGGGGGGTCCAGCCTGGGGCCTCCTCGGGGCATCCAGGAGCGCCCATCCCGGGTCCACTGCCTGGCTCCGCCCCCTGGAGGCTTCCCTGGGGCATGTGGGAGCGCGGGTGCCTCTGCGGGGTGTCCAGGAATGCCTGTCCTGGGTCAGCTGCTTGGCTTGCCCCAGGGACCTCCTCGGGGGCATGCGGGAGCACCTGTCCAGGGTCCGCTACCTTCATCCGCCCCCCAGGGGCCTCCACAGGGCGTATGCACAGTGCAGAGAATCCGAAGCCAGTCCGCTGCCCGGCTCCACCCCGGGTGTGTTTGCTCAGCAGCAGGGCCCCACCAAGGGATCCTGCACCAGCGTCCGCCCCTGGCTTGCCACCCAACTCTACGCCAGGTGTGTCCCCTCAGCGGTGGGGGCCCACCAGGCATGTGCAATCATGGGCCCTCCAGTGGGAAACATCCAGGCCTGCACTCACCAGCCCTCCTACCCCCCAGTGCACGAACCCTGAAGGGGCTGTGGGCAGCCTGAAATAGCCCTCAGACCCTCACCTAGGCTGGCCAGGCATGTCAGCAGGTGGACATCCCCCCTCCCAAGGTGTTCGAGACTGCAAGAGGGCACAGGCTGGGCTGAGGGACCCCCAACCCCCGAGTGCACAAATTTTTGTGCACCGGGCCCCTAGTTAATTATAACTCTTACTTTAAGACTTAGCTGAAATGTTCTCCCTCTGTTCAGTTTCCCTTAAATCCTTGAGCTATTCTTTGCCTCTGTGTTGCTCCAGATATGCTTTATATGAGAACATCTCATGGAAGTGTTTATATATAGACAAATTCCTTACCAGATTGTGATCTTGCTAAATATTATATCTTATTTTGACTATATATACGCTGTACACTGCCTGGTATGTAATAAACACTAAATGACCCTCTTAAAAAATAAACTTGTTGATAGATTTTCTTACATGTGCTCTCTCACTGTTTCCCTAAAATTATAACACAATATAACTCGCATCTTAAACAAGTTGCCTGTAATTATCATTGTCTTTCTAAAACAGAAAATGCACAGCTGCACCTACTCTGAAAATGGATCCTTAGAGAATATAATTAAGTTATTTCAGTTTGAACTGAATATTATCAAGAACTATGGGATATATAACCTTAAGGCATACCTTTCCACCAGGTTTTTAATGGTATGTCATTTGCAGAAACTTGTATAATGAGGAAATGAGAATGCCATATTTTATACCTGCTCCAATCAGAGGTTTAATGAATGGAATTTTGTATCATATAATGTTACATGCTATAGTCAAAACCTTTGGTAGACCATAGAGCTAAGGAGGCTAAGGCCATGTGTTTATTATATTTGTAACACTCCTTATAGCTCTACTTATTTTGTTTTATTCCCATGGAGTTTCCCTATAATCCACAAAAATGTTGCACAACTGTGCTTACATCACAAACTGAATCTGAAAAGAAAGCCATTCTAAATTCCTAACCTCCCAGAAAAGTCTACTCCAAGGCCATGAGTGATTTTCTATAAATTATGCCCTCATACAGTAAAATGAGTAATTTTACACTTGACAATTACTTTAAGGGATATTTTATGTTTAAATAGTTCAAATACTACGATAAAACAATGTTTCAGACATTTGTTATACCTCATTTTTTATAATTTTACATTTGATAGTGGCATACATTATTATTGCAGAAATGATCAATGTATGCTAATCAGTTGATATTGCCTGCCTGCCTGATCACCCCCAACTGCCCTCCCCTGCCAGCCTGACTCACCCCCAACTGCCCTACTATGCTGACCAATTTGGTTCTGATTGGTCAGTTTCTATGCCAGTCAAAAGTTCCACCTCCTAGACAGCCATTGGGTCCTTACATTCACCCAAATTTAGTTCTGATTGGTCTGTTTCTATGCCAGTCAGCGTCTCTGGGCCTATCAATGGGGCCTGATCAGAAAGGTGGGGCAATCAGCAACCCTGTGGAAGTCAAGAGAGAAATGGAGGCATGGCTGTTGGCTAGGCCGGGAGAGAAAGAGAGGCAAGTTCTCATCAATGGCTGCCACAGAGGCTACGGAGCAGACCCTGCCTCTCTCTCTCTGCAGACCTCTCTCTGGGCCTGATTCACAGCCCCCTAGGCAGTCAGAACTGGGTCGGGGCACCCACAGGGGCCCCAATCAGTGTTGGGTCGACACAGCAACCCAGCACTGACTTCTGGTCTGGTTGAGCCTTCTGTCATAATCGGTTCTTATGACCCTGGCTCTTTATTATATTGATTACCCTTAGTTTTTTCCATCTATTCAAACATATAATCCCTCCTGCATTATAACTATAATATCTGAAATTCTATCAGATGATCATCCTACATGTTATATATTTTCTAATTAAGATGATTATGAAATAGCTTCAATATGTATATTTAGTAAGTAGTACCAGACTAATAGAGCCTTGACTAATTCATTTCTGATCAACAGTGAGATAAAGGATTGAATATTTGAAAGAACATTGTTGAAGATAACAGTAATAAAATATGCTTATAGTATTCAGGGTAATTGATCTATCTCAATCTATATAAGTGACACCCAATAATTATTAAGATAACTAACACTGATACATGTTGATATTGACCCTCACATGAAATCAAATAATATACTCAGAAAAAAATATGCAATGTTCTAGTGACCTTCTGAAAAGGTCAAAATGTTCTACCGATACCATAAAAGCTGACTACTATTGTAAATTTCATGATTTAATCAAAGATAATTTGACAGGAAATATTAGATAAAAGAATCAAGAAGTCATAATGTCTTCTGGTCTCTACACATATTGTATTCCTACAGAGCATTTACCCTGGAAGCCAACTTTAAAAACTAATGAAGTCTGATCTGGCCAGATAGTTCAGTTGTTTGGAATGTTGTCCCGTGCACTCACTGGCTGCAGGTTTGAATTCTGGTCAGGGAACATACTTAGGTTGCAGGTTGGATCTCTGATCCTGGCACATGTATAAGAGGCAACTAATAAATGTTTCTCTCTCTCTCTCTCTCTCTCTTCCTCGCTCCTTCCCATTCCTCACTCTCTAAAAATTAATACAAAGATATCCTAGGGTAAGAATTAAAAGAGAAAAACTGCCCTAACTAGTTTGGCTCAGTGGCTAGAGTGTTGGCCTGCAGACTGAAGGGTCCCAGGTTCGATTCCAGTCAAGGGCATACACCTTGGTTGCAGGCACATCCCCAGTAGGAGGTATGCAGGAGGCAGCTGATCGATGTTTCTCATCGATGTTTCTAACTCTCTATCCCTCTCCCTTCCTCTCTGTATAAAAATCAATAAAACTTATTTTTAAAAAAATTGACAAGATTTAGGGAAAACAAACACAATAGGAAAATATACTTATAAAGTGAAGTGTGAACTCATGGATCTTATTATTTATATGTGATAATAAAATCATAGAAATAAAAACTTAAGAGCACTGGGATATAGCATTTTCTTTTCTGAGTATTCAACAAGAACTTAAGATAAACTAGTGTATGCTATACACAGTAAGTTATCTATGAGAGTTATAGATGAAGAATCACACAATTAACCTTTTAAAATTTATGCCTATTCAGCAAGTTATCCATATCCTTGCTGCCACCATCAAGGACAAATTCATGAACTGATTTTAACATTGGTCTAATCCTTGATAATACAAATTCTGAATAATTTAAGTAATAAATTAAAGATAGAGGGCAATGCCACAATACCCAGAAGGACAATATTAAAAATTTCATTAAATATTCAAAAGCAAGAGGAAAATTGTGAGAGATGTAAAACTCAGAAACAGTAAATCTTATACCTGCACTTACCCAATAATTTAGTAGCAGAAATAGCACATGTGTACATGATGATTTCTACTCATAAAAATATTGTAAAGTGTCTTTCTTTGTGACACTTATGAATACAAGTTGAGAAACTTTATCTCGTTATAGCATATCCTCAGTTATAGGATAGAGTAACACCAAGTGACAGAATATAATAAAACTATAAACTATGGTTATAATAGTGTAGGCCATGTTTTATTACATGGGGAAGTCTAGGAAGAGAATTTACAACTATAATGTCATCAGAAACAGAAAAATATCAAATTTTTAATCATCTAATAATTAACCATATTTTATCAGGAGATGGTTTAAAAAAACAATAATATGTAACTTCAAGTGCACATTCTAATTTGACATATGCATATACTACACAGTTATCACCCTAAAAGTCTAGTTACCATTTATTACTATACAGTTGGCCCCTTTTACATATCTGTTTTTGATTCATAGTTGGTAATCCTTGGATGTGGAGGGCTGACTACATGTATTGATCTATGACATTTTATATAGAGGACTTGAGCATTTATGCATTTTGTTATCCTCAATGGATTTTGGAATCAATTCTTCATTGATACTAAAGGACACCTATGTTTTGGGGGAGTCAAAGTTATGCACAGAATTTCAATTGTACTAGGGGTCAATTTTCCTAATTCCTGAGTTGTTCAAGGATCAACTATGTAAGTACAAGGTAACATACTTCAGAAGAAAGAAAATGTTATCCCAGGATGCTTTTCAATTATGTCTAGTATGTAATTTTTATTATAGCAGAAAAATGTAGTTCTATCATCAAGATCATGAAAAATGTTATGTAACAACACGAATTATTTGTAAGATGAGATCAAGTGGACTACTCTATACAAGCACTGATTCATTAGTGTTTAATATCATAAGGTATATAGAGAAGATAATACATTATATTCTCCATATGATCATAATTCATGAATATTTTATTAACCAGTGTAAATATATCCCCCAGGACAAAGTATGATGTGTTTACTGAATGAATGAAAACTAGACCTTATTGTTAACATGTAGTATGTATCCAGGCTTCTGCAAGATTACTTTTTCCAAGGCAAGATATGGTGTATTTGTGTGTGTGTATGTATGTATATATTGATATATATCTACTCTAATAACAGAGTAATATGAAAATTACCATCACTCCGATATGCATAAGCCATGCCCCCAGCCAATCAGAGTGTCTGTATGCAAATTAACCCAGCCAAGATAGTGGAAGCCAGAGCCGGGATACCTGTGTTGCAGCCACAGCTACCACACAAGCATCACGGCTCTGGCTGCTCCAGGTCTGTTGGAGATGCAGAAGTCAGGGAAGACAGAGAAGTCTGACTCCAGTGCCTGAGGCTGGCTGTGGCCAGGAGATGAAAAAGCCACCTGCCCGATGATCCAGGCTGTAGCCGGTGGAGAAGTCTCCCACCTGTGGTCTAGGGGACACAGAGAAGCCCAGCCCAGTGCCTGATACTGGCTGCAGCCTAGGAGACACCTGCTGCCAGCCGTAGGCTGGTCCCAAATGGAGGGGTTGAGGGTCCGAAGGTGGAGGTGCTCCTGCTTTGCAGCAGCAGTGCCCAGGCTGTATGGGCCTTGGCCACCCTCGCTGGGTGGGGAGTCCTGGGCAGGGAAAGGGAGCAGGATGGTGGCAAGGAGGCTGGGGAAGGGGGGGCAGTGAATAGCTGGTTAGGGCTGAGCCCTGCACTGGGGGTTAACACCCCCTCCCCATGGAAGCTTTAAGGAGGGAAGGAGGGCTGCTTCCTCTCTCTCACACACACACCCCTTCCTGGGCCCCCTCTTTTGACAGCTCCATTTTCTCTGCCACCGAGGTTTCCTGTGAGGGGCCCCAGGTCTCCTTTCAGAGCTGGGGTGAACCCCTGGGGGAGCCAGGAGATGGAGAGATGGGCAGGGGGCGAGTGAAGGGAGCAGCAGCCAGGGAGAGTTTGGGGGAAAGTAACCAGGTGTGGGAGGGGCAGAACAGGAGGGAGGGAAGAACTTTATAAAAGAGTCAGTGGACAGCAGAGTTAAAGAAGGAAAGAGGATGTATGAGTGAACTGTAGGAGCTATAATGAAAACCAAGTATAGTTGTGTACTGGGGACAGATTTTAAAAGAAGTCAGAAAAGAAAAAAAGATAAATGATAGTGGATAATTAGGCAGGTAGATAGGTATTAAAACAGTGGAAGTAAGTAGAGAAGAATGTAAGGCAAAGGTAGGATGAGAGAAAAAGAGGGAGGGAAGAAAATTTATAAAGGGGGAGCTGGTAGAGCTTAAAAGGAAGAAGGAAGGAATGGGAGAGGAGGCAGAGCAGGTCTGAGGGAGGAAGCAAAGAAAAAATTAAGGTGGGAAGGGCAGGAAATGGGGAGGGAGGGCAGAGGTAAAGATAAAGGAAAGAAGGAATATGGGGAGAGAAGGAGGGTAGTAGAAAAATGGGAAGAATGATGATGGAACAGAAGTAGGAAATAAGGAGGAAAGAAAAGTTTATAAATGATTAGTCAGTAGGAAAAGTGTTACATAAAGGAAAAAAATTGTGTGAGAGGGAGAAGGTAATAAGGAAATCAAATACAACTGTGTGTGAAAGGGATAAGATTAAAAAAGGAAGTTAAATAGGGGTGACCAGGCTGGCAGTGGAGGGCAGTTAAGGGGATCAGGCAAGCAGGCATGCAGAGTGGTTAGAGCAGGCAGGCAGGTTAGCGGTTAAGAGCCAGAGGTCCTGGATTGAGTGAGGCCCCAAGAACTCCATATTGGAGAGGATGCAGGTCGGGCTGAGGGACCTCCCTCTGCCCCCCATGCACGAATTTCATGCACTGGGCCTCTAGTGTGTGTATGTATGTATGTATATATGTATGTATGTATGTATGTATGAATTCAAGAACACTCAAACTTCAATCAAGAAGACCTGTGAAGATTTTTAATAAGGCAAGGATGGGATATAAAAGCTAGGAAAATTTTTATCTAGCAAATTATAACTTGTCTAGTTTATAGTGAAGGAAAGAAATCAACTCAATGGAACAGTCCACCAACCCACAGACTTGATAGTTCTTACTCCTTTGGCAAGTATGTCACTCTGGAATGGCCAAATTTGGCTATGGTAGTTTAGGAATGTTAAAACTAATAACTGCCTTTTTCTGTTCTAATTCTGTGATCACTGAGCAAGCTTCTAATTATAATATGTCTTGCCATAAATAACTATTCTCGGGGAGAGACTATGTTGTTATGGTGACATGTTTTCTGGTGCTTAAAACAAATAATATTTATTCATTCACTTAAAAAGCATGAGGTACATCATATGCTCTGGACACAGTCCTAAGATTTTTAAATTAAATTGATAAGGTATCTGACTTCACTGAGATTATAATATTTAAGGAATATAAGCACTGAACAAGGAATTTCAAACTCTAATGGATATTAAAAGATGTAGACAATGTTGTGGAAGTATAGCAGGACAATTTTACCTATTTTAGACACTCAGGGAAGACATAATAGAGGAAGTAATTTTTAAACTGTAATTAGAAGAGGGAATAAACATTAGTCAGGTAAAAAATAAAGGGGGGGAGGAGGGGCAGAACATTCAGGAAAATTAAATAGTATTTGTAAAGGACTTATTGTGTCCTATTTTAAGAAGCTGAAGGGATGCCATTATTACTGGAGCCTGGGAAGGAAGGGTGGGAGGGAAGATGAGAACATGGTGAATAGCTAAGTGAGCACTCTACTTTCTGTGAGTTTGCATAATGTCACCCTGCTCTAACAAGACAAATTCAGTTCTGTCAAAATCCATGATCTCATTCTAAAAAGTGTCTTCATAGCCATCCAGCTCTCAGTGATTCCTAGTAACCTGTTCCTGTCATACTCCTTCAATCATTCCCTCAAGAAACAGAATAATTTCAAAAAATGAAATCCATGAAGTTTTAGAATTTATTGTTACAAGTGGTTAAAATATATTAACAATAGATAATATGACAAAGGTAAATTAAGTACAAAGACATTATTGGAAGCATATGTGCCTGGGTGTGTGTGTGTGTGTGTGTGTGTGCATATATATATATATATATATATAATTTATTACACTAATATTAAGAATATATGTAAAGAATTTGTATAATTTACCAGCAAGATATTTCTACCAAATATAATGGTTTTACTCATGCTCATTAAGATATAAGCAACAAACTTGAAAAGTATTTGTTTTTTAAATATGACCTCATGTAGTCTTTCCTTGAGTGATATTATACTTTACTTCCTGAGTAAATTGAAAGTAGAACTTGAATTTTCTTTTTAACTGAATTTTCAGTGTTAATCAGTATGCATTTAGTATGTACATCAACTCCAATTTAACTGAAAAATATTGCTTAATTATAAAACAATAGAATTTATAAAAATCTTTTCCCAATCACAAATCCTTTAAAACCTCTGGTTTAAAACTATTATTTCCTAAGAAACTATACAACACATCCACACCATAAGGAAAAAATAAAAAGTTAGAAAAATCATTATTCTTTTTCTGATAATTTACAACGTGGTGAGAAGACAGACAGGTTTGTACTTTACTTACTAGTACATAAACCACACACCTTGGGATCATGTATCAAAAGGAGATGAATTTCTCTTCAAACCCTGGGGCAAATGTTTCAGGCTAATTTCAACAGATTTCAATTGTCAATAATTACCCCACAAAAATGGAATTAAGGATTAAATTTCAATCCAGCTGAATATAAATCTTTTTTTAACATTTTTTAATTGATTTCAGAGAGGAAGGAAGAGGGATAGAGAGAGAGAAACATCAATGATGAGAGAGAATCATTGATTGGCTGCCTCCTGCATGCCCCCTACTGGGGATTGAGCCTGCAACCTGGGCATGAGCCCTTTATTGGAATCAAACCCCGGATCGCTCAGTCAGCAGCCTGATGCTCTATCCACTGTGCCAAATCAGCTAGGGCCTGAGCATATATCTTAATATTGAACATTAAACATGTATTTTCCTTAATAACTCCAAGTAATAACTCCCTATGGCATATCGTTGGTGTTCTACTGTCCTTCTCAGCTACTCTCTCTCACTACATAATTTTCTCTCAGCCTGACCCTTTCTTCATCCTCTACAATTGTATTGCTGTTTTTGTTTTGTTTTGTTTCATTTTTATTCATATTATTCCTGGAACAATTTATTAATGTTTTTTCGTACTCCCAGTCAATCCCTGATATGCCAAAAAAGGTGTTTTTAATTTTTATTTATTTTTTTTACTTTCCAATAATTCAAGCCTAACTAAATGAAGACAATAGTTCCTTTAGAAAAATTCTGAAGTTATTTCCCCAAAAAGTTTGGAATGATACATGAACTATATACTCTAGCTCATAAAATTAACGATATATAACGAAATATAGAGATAAAAAAATCCTGAACATATTCTACTTCATGAAAGATAATTAATATTAATTTTTAAATATCCATTACTTTAAAATATAGGAGATACTGAAGTATTAAAATTGTCCTGTTGTATGTGGTATATTGCAAACATGGCGAAAGTCTCCATGCTTTCCTTTACACAGCCATTGAAATTTCACTGCAGCTTCTCCCAAGAGTTTGTCATTTGCTTTCTCTTGAATTGAAAAGTTCATATCAATTTGAAAATTCATTCTTTCCATTGTCCCATGCTTACTCCAGAAAATAAAACATCCAGTTTTATGTTATTGATGCACAGACTTAGTCCCTTTCTATTCCTGTCTTCTCATTCCATCCTGTCTCTATCTAGCCATGATTACTGATGTCTACTGGTTATATTACCATGAATGTGGACTATATACCAGCTATGCTTCTATTCAGAAATCCTGAATCATATAGATAGATATAAAAGATTCTTAAAACTAAATATATCTAAAAAATTTCAATATTCATAGCACCCCTACTGCAAATTTGACCTTCATTCAACATTTTCCAATATGCCTTTAACAATCTGTATGTCAGAAAATGATGTTTTATTTTAGCACTATCTTTTATCACTCTTCAGCTCACTGCAAAGTCCTTTTCGTTATACCTCCTAAATATCTCTCAACTCATTCTACTTTTTTTTTTTATTTCCATCAATATCATCATAATCCAAGCTACCATGATTTGCTTTTAGATTTCAGCAATCACCTCTCAAGTGGTCTTTCCACAGCTAATTGAGCCCAATGAAAATCAATCTTTACACATAAGAATAACCATTAACCATTAGAAAATTCAGAATTTAGACCTCTTCATGTAATTGTTTTTGATAAAAACATTTTAATAGATTCCCATTGTTCTGATCAAATCCTTTACATGGCTTAAAAGGCCCTTCCTAGTTTAGTGTTTATATATTTTTCCTTCATTAATCTTATCATTCTTTACTCAATTATTGCTTCATAATCTACTTTACCTTTTAATAATAAGTGCATTCAATTTTTTAAAATGGCATAAAGGAACATTTCCTTTTAAAACTATCAATCCTAAAATTATGTTCTGAAAAATGCAGTTTTCTGAACATGTATTGAGTTTCTAAAGTAAGAGATCATGCTCACTCAGAATATATATTTTTTAAATTTTGCTTTCAGATAAAAGGGTATATCAGATTTAACTACAAAAATAAAGCCAAATTTCTTCCAGGACTATCCTATTAATTTGAAAGTAACTATCAAGTACAGACTCACATACTAAAGAACACAAGTGCAGATTACATTAGAAATGTAATTTCCTTACTCAAGTTTTGATTAAATCACATTACTTTCCATGAATAGAGTGATAAGGAAATACTGACGGGAAGCTCTGTCTTTCAAAATATCATTCTATTTGCTCTATCAGTGCCCTGACTTTCTAAAATATCCCTTAGCTCTGACAGTTGCCACTTATAATTTTCCTATTAATTATAAATTCTTTCAAAAATTTAAACCTTTAAAGGCCCACATATAACTATTCTTTGATCCCCAATTTGTCTTAGGCAACAACATCAATGCTAGGTTGATAAAAAAATTTCTACTTACCATATCGTAGGTGGCTCAGAGCCTTCGATTTCTAAGTAATCATACTTTTCCTCCATTTGGAAATCGGTAAATATAAGTGAAATCGTGTCCCCAGGCTCTGCTACAATGGTCCAAGTGCAATCGGCATTGTTATGGTATTCACTGGGAAAACTAGGGCTTGATATGATTCCACTGGACCCTCTCATGGTTCCTCCACATGCATCTTCAGCTGTGAAGAGCAAGAATGAAATGTTCAGATATAAGAGAGAAATACAACGCTTTTAACATTTTCAAATAAAATAATAGACCAAATGTTGTGATACCAAGTGCACAAACCAATAGAGATAAAATAAAATGAGAAATCCATGAAAAAAATTTAAGTGCATATATAAACTATATCTTGACAATTTTTTAACCATTGTTTGAAATAGCAATGCAAGTAAGTAAAATCTAAACTCCAATTGCTCTCAGAATAACAGAACCAGGGATTTTCTTTTCATTGATTAGCTGATAAAGGGAGCAAAATAAAAGAAACATTACGCTTAAAGTCTGTAATGAGAAATATTTAATCACTTTGTGTATGTTTATGGTAAGGCTGAGCTTTGTTTTTTGTTTTTTTGTTTTGTTTTTATATAGTAAAGAGCAAAATGAAGAAACAATTTTGAGAGAGAACATAATAGAACTTAGTTAATGGTATGATTCAAATAGTATTGAAAACATTTGTGGAACTGCAATTTAAATAAAAATATATCATATGTCTAGAAAACTTTAACTAGAGAGAAATAATAAATTAACTAATATATCATTGGTAATCTATTCCCTACTAGAGGCCTGGTGCACAAAAATTCATGCACTCGGGGGGTGGGGGTCCCTCAGACCGGCCTGCATCCTCTCACAGTCAAGGAGCCCTCGGGGGATGTCTGACTGATGGCTTAGGCCCACTCCCTATTCCCACTGCTGTACTCACCAACCGTAAGTCTGGCTTCTAGCTGAGTGGAACTCCCCTTGTGGGAGGGCACTGACCACACAGGGCAGCTCCTGCACTGAGTATCTGCCTCCGGTAGTCAGTGTGTGTCATAGTGACCAGTTGTTCCACCGTTGGGCCTAAACCAGCTCTCTAACATCCTGTGAGGGGGTCCTAGATTGTGAGAGGGTGCAGGACAGGCTTAGGAACCCCATCAACACATGATTGGGGCTGGGGAGAGACGTGGGAAGTTGGCCAGCAGAGGAGGGATCGCAGGAAGGCTCCAGGGAGTGTCTGGCCCATCTAGTTCAGTCCTGATCAGCCAGATCCCAGCAGCAAGCTAACCTACCAGTCAAAGAGTCCGCCCACTAGTGGTCAATGAATGTCATAGTGACTGGTCGACTAGTCCAACTATCTGCTCCCTAGTGGTCATAGCAAGTGGTTGAGCAACCTTAGCATATCATTAGCATATTACGCTTTGATTGGTTGAACGGCCAACTGGACACTTAGCATACTAGGCTTTTATTATATAGGACTAGGGGCCCGGTACACAAAAATTTGTGCACTCAGGGGGTCCCTCAGCCCAGCCTGTGCCCTCTCACAGTCTGGGACCCTTCAGGAGATGTCCACCTGCTGGTGTACCTGGCCAGACTGAGTGAGGGGCTGATAGCTGTTTGAAGGCTGGCTAAGTCCCCTAGTGTGGACCCTCACCCCATTGGGGTTTGGCAAGCCTGGATGACGGGCTGAGGGCCATTTCAGGCTGCCCACAGTCCCTTCAGGCTTTGGATCCCTACTGAGGTGCCTGGGAAGCCTGGGTGAGGAGCTGAGGGCCGTTTTCAAGCTGCCCACAGTCCCTTCAGGGTTCGAGTCCCTACTGGCATACCTGGCCAGCCTGGATGAGGGGCTGAAGGCTGTTTTCAGGCTTTCAGGCTGCCCACAGCTCCCATTGACCCAAGGTCTCAGCGAGGCTGGCTGGAATCAGGTTTCTGGGGTTTATTTGTCTTCTATAATTGAAACACTATTGCTTTGAGCCAAGGCCTAGGTAGATAAGGAAGCTTCCTGTTTGTTTCAGCTTCGTGGCTTCTAAAATTGAAACATTGTTACTGTGAGCAGAGGCTCAGCCAGCCTAGGCAGGCAGCTGCAATGGAAGCCTGCTGTTTGCTCTAGCTCCGTGGCTGCCGGCCACCATCTTGGCTGGGTTAATTTGCATACAGCTGCTCTGATTGGCTGGTGGGCATGGCTTAGGCATCCTGGAGAGATGGTTAATTTGCATATTACTCTTTCATTAGATTAGATTACTCCATCAATCCTATATAATAAAAGGCTATAATGCAAATAGACTAAACGGCAGAACAACTGAACATCTGGTCACTATGACCTGCCCTGACCAATAAGGGATGTGCAAGGAAAATGGCAGGCATTGGCCATGGCGGGATAGTGGAGTAGGTGGGCGAGGGCACACACCACGGCAGGTTGCTGGTCACTGTCACCTGGGCGAGCCTCTGGTAGTTACTAAAAATTCTTTGCTCCCGCACGCAACAGTCCACCCAGCACTCGCACCCATTGCCACCATCATCCCTGCTCACACCTACTGTTGGCAACTGGTGCCAGCCCCGATTGCTCAGCACCATCAATGGGTACAAGTGGCAGCTCCCAGCCCTGATCACCTCTCTCCACCTCCTCCTGCTCCTGAGGGGCAATCAGGGCTGGCAGGCACCTCTTGAACCCAATGCTGGTGACAGCCCTGCTCACATCCACTGCTGGCTCTGGGGCCACCACTCATACTCACTGCCAGCGCCAGCCCTGCTCATACCCACAGTCAATGCCGGAACCACTGCTTGCACACTCAGCTAGTGCCGGAGCCACTGCTCGCACCCACTGCAGGTGCCTGGCACCAGTCCTGATTGTTTGGTACCATCAGCGAGTGTGAATGGCAGCTGCTTGTCCCTGAGGGCTTCTCCACCTCCCCTGCTCCTGAGGGGTGATTGGGGTAGCAGTTGCCATTTGCACCCTCTAACAGTGCAGGCCCCGCTCGTACCCGCTGTTGGTACCAGCCCCAATCACTCTGCACCATAAGCATGTGAGAGTGGTAGCAGCAGGCAGGGTTGTCGGCAGACAGTGGACAGGGGCCTCAGCAGGAGGGGGCAGGCAGGGGCATGGACTGAGACCTGCCCCTATGTCCACCGCAGCCTGTGACCCACAGTTCCTTTCAAGGTGCACAAATTCATGCACTGGGCCCTTAGAAATATAATCAATAATCCCATATAATAAAAGGGTAACTTGCAAATAGACCCTAATGGTGGAATCAGGAATGACCAGTCACTATGATGCACACTGACCACCAGAGGGCAGACGCTCAACACAGTAGCTTCCCTTGGTGATCAGTGCACTCCCATGGGGGAGCTCTGCTCAGCCACAAGCCAGACTGAGGGCTACAAGTGCAGCGGAGGTATCAGGAGCCTCTCCTGCCTCCTCGGCAGCATTAAGGGTGTCTGAATGTGGCTTAAGCTCAATCCCCAGAGGGAGTGGGCCTAGTCAGTTGGACATCCCCCGAGAGCTTCCAGGCTGCCAGAGGGATGTCTAACTGCCAACTTAGGCCCCGTCCCCCAGGGAGCAGGCCTAAGATGCAGGTGGATATCCCCTGAGGGGTCCTGGACTGTGAGAGGACACAGGCCGGGCTGAGGGAACTTCCCCCCTAGAATGCATGAAATTTCATGCACCAGGCCTCTAGTATAATATATATTTTTCTAGGTATTCACATGATATATGGATATACAATATTATAAATAAATTTTCTATTAACTATATTTTTGGACTTACGGTTTTCATTTTCCAAGTAGGAATTATAAATTCTCCATAAATCTACTTTTGACCAATAGTTTATAATCACAGAGGGGTTACATAACCAACTGTGTTTCGAGTGAAAGTACAAGATAAAGATCCTGATTAATAAAGAAATTGAAGCTATAAAAGCTATCTAATATAATAAAAGAGTAATATGCAAATTGACCATCACCCGAGACACCCAAGCCATGCCCACCATCCAATCAGAGTGGCTATATGCAAATTAACCCAGCCAAGATGGAGGCTGGCAGGGTGGCTCTGCACTGGGAGCCTCCAAGGCCAGCACAGCTGTGCCAGGTGTGTCAGCTCAGTGGGGGGGGGTGGGGGGGGTCCGGCCTGGGGCCTCCTTGGGGCGTCCGGGAGCACCCATCCTGGGTCTGCTGCCTAGCTCTGCCCGCCGGGGGCCTCTGTGGGTCGTCCAGGAGCAGCTGTCCTGGTTCTGCTGCCTGGCTCCACCCTGGGGGCCTCTGTGGGGCGTCCAGGAGTGCCCGTTCTGGGTCCGCTGCCTGGCTCCGCCCCCTGGGGGCCTCTGTGGGGCATGCAGGAACACGGGGTCTTCTGCGGGAAGTGCAGGAGCGCCCGTCCTGGGTCAACTGCCTGGCTCCACCCCGGGGTCCTCTGCAGGAAGTGCAGGAGTGCCTGTCCTGGGTCCACTGCCTGGCTCCACCCCGGGGGCCTCTGCGGGACGTGCAGGATCACCTGTCCTGGGTCCTCTGCCTGGCTCTGCCCCAGGGGCTCCGCAGGGCATCCAGAAGTGCCTGTCCTGGGTCCACTGCGTGGCTCCACCCCAGGGGCCTCCTCGGGAGCGTGTGGGAGAACCCATCCAGGGTCTGTCCACTGTCTTCATCCACCCCACCCCCCAGGGGCCTCTACAGGGCGTGTGGGAGCATCTGCTGCACAGTGCAAAGCATCCGAAGCCAGTCCGCTGCCCAGCTCCACCCCGGGTGTGTTCGCTCAGCAGCAGGGCCCCACTTGAGGGATCTGCCCCTGGCTCGCCACCCAGCTCTGCACCAGGTGTGTCCCTTCAGCAGTGGGGGTCCACCAGTCGTGTCGATCGTGGGCCCTCTGGTGGGAAACGTCCAGTCCTGCACTCACCAGCCCTCCCACCCCCAGTGCAGGAAACCTGAAGGGGCTGTGGGCAGCCTGAAAATGGCCCTCAGCCCCTCGGCCAGGCATGCCAGCAGGTGGACATCCCCCCCCCCAGTGTCCCAGACTGCAAGAGGGCACAGGCTGGGCTGAGGGACCCCCAACCTCCGAGTGCACAAGTTTTTGTGCACCAGGCGCCTAGTCTTGTCATAACACTGTTTAGACCAGTCAAGTTAATAAGTTACTATATTACTTGTACAATAAATTGCCTCAAGATTTATGTTGTTGTCTTAATCCACTCGGGGAATTCTTCCCATTCAAGTCAAACATTAGAGGAAAAATATGGTTCTATAATTACCACTTATTATTTCATGTAAACACTAATATTCCCTAACTTGGATAAATAGAGATAGGCAGCATCCTATCTAACTCCACAAAGGGCAGGGAATAGCAAAATGCCTTGATACTGGTGATAACTTTACCATGTTCTATGCATCAAATAACATTATCTTCTTTTTTCCCCACTCTTTATTCATTTAATTCCACAATTCATAAATTAAAGCATAAATATATTACTTATAAAATATTTAAATTAAATTACAAACTATGTTAATATGATATTTATTTTCATTGTAAGTCCTATCAATTTTTTAGAGTAATTAAAAGGAACTGGCGCTCCTGTCTAGATTATGAGATATAGTACTATAATTTTCTTGCCAGAGCACACAATGCCTTTCCTCAACACTTTACCTTTAGTGTCTGGTAAATGTGTCTTGCTGGCCCCATCCTCAAATACAAATTAGTTCTACTCTTTTTCTTCTCAGTACCAATACCAAGGTTGAGTACTGCTTTGGAAATAAAATGTTACACTACTATATATTTGTAGTGGTAATGTACATAACCTGCTGGAATCAGCTTTGTGAGCTATTTATTTCCCTGTCTCCAGATAAAACTGTAGGCAGACATATGATATTTCAGCTCACACTCAGATTAAAGGATTTCTCCATTTTTTAATTCAAAATGTCAATTGATCAATTAATATGTCCAGTCTTGAGTAGTCAACTACGGAAAAAATTCATTTGTTTTAAATTCTTTGCTCCCCATAGCTTGGGCTTGTGGGAGATGGGGCAGAACTGAGGAAGAGAAGTGGCTTCTTCCTCCCTGTGTTCCTTCCTAGTATTTCAATTTACCCCCCTACTTACTGAGCTCTCTGTGATTCCTCCTGAAGCAGGAAGAAATCAAGGAATGTGCAAACTTTCATTTGCCTGGTCCTGATTTGGTACAAATTTCCAAGAACTATGGCAGATGATTAAAAATGATGGCTCTTCTTATTTGCAGATGACATGATATTGTACATAAAAAACCCTAAAGACTCCATTAAAAAACTATTAGACTTAATAAATGAATTCAGCAATGTAGCAGGATACAAAATTAATGCTAAGAAATCTATGGCATTTCTATACACCAATAGTGAACTTACAGAGAGACTAAAAAAGCAACCCCATTTACCATCACACCACAAAAATTAAGATACCTAGGAATAAACTTAACTAAAGAGGTAAAAGACCTCTACTCACAAAACTACAGAATGCTGAAAAAAAGATAGAGGAAGACATAAACAGATGGAAGAACACACCATGTTCATGGACTGGTAGAATCAACATCATTAAAATCTCCATACTACTCAAAGTAATCTATAAATTCAATGCATTTCCCATTAAAATACCAATGGCATATTTCACAGACCTAGAACGAACTGTCCAAAAATTCATCTGGAATAAAAAAAGACCCCGAATAGCTGCAGCAATCTTGAGAAAGAACAAAGTAGGTGGGATCTCCATACCAGATATCAAGCTTTATTACAAAGCCAAGTGCTCACAACTCCCTGGTACTGGCACAAGAACAGACATATAGATCAATGGAATAGAATAGAGAACCCAGAAATCAACCCAAACCACTATGCTCAATTAATATTTGACAAAGGAGGCAAGAACATACAATGGAGTCCAGAGAGTCTCTTCAATAAATGGTGTTGGGAAAATTGGACAGATATATGCAAAAAAATGAAACTAGACCACCAACTCACACCATACAAAAAATTAAACTCAAAATGGATAAAGGACTTAAATGTAAGATGGGAAACCATAAAAATACTAGAGGAATTTAAAGGCAAAAAAATCTCAGACATATGCCGAAGCAATTTTTCACCGATACAGCTCCTAGGGCATTGGAAACTAAAGAGAAGATAAACAAATGGGACTACATCAAAATAAAAAGCTTCTGCACAGCAAAAGAAACCATCAACAAAACAACAAGAAAGCCCACTGCATGGGAGAACATATTTGCCAATGTATCACCAATAAGGGTTTAATCTCCAACATTTATACGGAGCTCATGCAACTTAACAAAAGGAAGATAAACAATCCAATCAAAAAATGGGCAAAGGACCTAAATAGACACTTTTGAAAAGAGGACATTCAGAAAGCCAAGAGACATATGAAAACATGCTTTAAGTCACTACTCATCCGAGAGAAGCAAATCAAAACAACAATGAGGTATCATCTCACACCTGTCAGGATAGCTATTATCAACAAATCAACAAACGACAAGTGCTGGAGAGGATGTCCGGAGAACAAGGAACTCTCCTGCACTGCTGGTGGGAATGCAGACTGGTGCAGCCACTATGGAGGACAGTATGGAGTTTTCTCAAAAAATTAAAAATGGAACTCCCATTTGACCCTATGATCCCACTTCTGGGAATATATCCCAAGAAACCAGAAACACCAATCAGAAAGGATATATGCATCCCTATGTTCATAGCAGCACAATTTACCATAGCTAAGATTTGGAAACACCCTAAGTGTCCTTCAGCAAATGAATGGATTAGAAAACTGTGGTACATCTACACAATGGAAAACTGTGGTACATCTACACTATGCTGCTGTAAAAAAGAAGGAATTCTTACCTTTTGCAGCAGCATGGATGGAACTGGAGAGCATTATGCTAAGTGAAATAAGCCAGTCAATGAAAGAAAAATACCACATGATCTCACTTATTTATGGATAATAAAGACCATTATAAATTGATGAACATAAACAGATACAGAGGCAGAACAGCATTGAACAGACTGTCAAACAACAGCTGGAAGGCTCTGGAGGGTGGGGGGGGAGTTAAGAGATCAACTGAAGGACTTGTATGCATGCATATAAGCATAATCAATGGGCACAAGACACTGGGGGGTAGGGGAGGAGGGGGGAAGGTTAAGGGGAAAAATGGAGACTTATTTAACACTCTTTGTAATACTTTAAGCAATAAAACAAAATTTAAAAAAAATAAAAAAATAAAATTTCTTGAAAAAAATAAAAAATAAATAAAAATGATGGTTCTTTTTGGTTATGAGCCTTTTTATGAGAAGCATGGAGATACCCCAATCGTTCCTTCCTGGGTGAGTATGTTTCTCTGCTGACTGCTGACATGCTTCATAGCATGGGTATAGAATAGTATATTTCCATCTTATTTCTTTTTTTTTAATTGACATTTTCTTTCATATATATCCTATATAATAAAGAGGGAATATGCAAATTGTTGTTCATTTTTTTATATTAAGTTTTGCAAGCTCTTTATAAATTTTGAATATTAACTGATTTTTTCTATGTTTCATTTGCATAACAAAAAGGTTAGTATATGCATGCACCAACTCTTGTTCTAAGAAAGGGGAATAGGTTGTAAAATTTATAGTGTGGTAACTTTTTTATGTATGTATGCATGCACATATACATAAGCTGGATGATGGCAAGTTGCATATTAATAACTTTCAGAGTCAATGTGTTATAAAATATAGAGAAAACAATTGATTCACCCCATAGAATCAATGAGAGTAATGCAATCTTTTAAAAATAAAAATTTTTAAAAATCTAATCCTTATGACTTAGATGTATTCCAATAATCTAGAAGAAATACTATTAATTGCCTCTTAATTTCTTATTGTATTCAAGTCTATTGCTAAAAGGTAAGATATTAAATCTAAAATGCTATTAAATTTCAATTTAATTGTTTATAATATTGTAAATGTATCAAATAACTCCTATTTCTAGCTTTAAAATAACTGAATTCATGTAAACTTACTGAATAACCTTCTTTAATTTCTTGCCATAGAGCAGGGAGAAAGTACCAAAATAAAATCAAAATTAGTTTTATTAAAGTGCTAAAAATTAAGAAAATATTTCAGAACCTTCCAAAAATGTATTTTTGATAGAATTAAATTTTATTTACTCTCAATTTCTATTAGACTTATTTAGTACCAAAAACACCTGACTTTATTTTGTCTTTAGATCATCCATTACATTTAAGATATTGTATACTGGAACTGCCCCCAAAACATGACAACGTAACAACAAAAAAAAGCTTCAAAAACCACTAGAACAATTTTCCGTAACACATAACTTCAGATACTGATCTCTGACTGTGCTATGCCCTGCTAGTTTCTTGTGAAATAGCTTAGGGATAGGGGTAGGTGGACTGGAAATACGCTTGTTTATCACAAAACAGAAAGAACTGTAAATTTAGCAGATGAGTACATGTGGTCAATTCCAGGTGTTAGGCATCCAATCCAATCTCTATGTTTATCTTGGAAAAATTTCCCGCAAATCTCCTTTGCTGGATCTCAACATTCCATCAGCCCCATCAGCTCGCAAGTAGTAAAGCAGACATCTCTGTGGGGCTTTAAATTCCTTCCCAAGACAGACATCATTGTCGTCTGCCTCTTATTGGATAAAACATTTAAATAATACACTCATTAATTATCTATTACATTATATATACGGGCAGCAGTGACATTAGCATAATTGTCCTTGTTTACATCTAATAGTTCAGCCTTATGCATTTTTGTGTTTAAAGATAAACTCTTCTTGATAGAGAAGAGAATTGAGCTCCTAGGTAGTTAAATAGCACATCCTAATTGCTAGTTTTATTTTATGTTTGTCAAGGCACAACAAATAATGCTGTTTCAAGTTTTAAAGAAAAGTGTTTTTTTACGATTATGAAGAAAATTAAAGGGTTTTAATCATCTTCATTTCTGAGTCCAGCTGCTTTCATACTAAAAACAGATGAAATTTAATTTATCTAGGAAACAGATTTCTAAGTCAAAGAAAAACATTCATAATTCATTTAGATGAACACCTCATGGAAAGAGGGAAAAAAAAAACCTATACATAATGGCAGCTCAGAATGGAAGGTTTATTCCTGAATACACAAATATGCTTTTGAGAAAATATTCCATGTTAATTTACAATTATCTTCCTAAGAGACATGTTGAGAAAATGAGAGGGATAGTTAGTGCACTGAGGCAAGTAATAAATATGTAGATTATAGTTTGATTGTTCCATTTTATATTCAGCTTAAAATAATTTTCAGAATCTAAAAATAAAAATGCGGGCATTTGTTTATGATAGTTTAAATATTTAAAATAATATCTATACAACCAGAAGCCATGGCAGAGCAACAGGGAGGAAATTTACATTCTTTTCTTTTTTAAAAAAATTAGCAAAATATAATTATTTTCAAACATTGGCCCAGAGCCATACAAAACTGTGATCCTAGGGAAAAGGGGGTACAAAAGGGTAAATCCCTATAATTGCCTGGCTTTCTGTCTAAGCAATTCAGGACGATAGAAGACAGGGTGATTAGGAGTAGAACTTGGTGCTCTCTGAGCTGAGTTCAGGGTGCATGAGGTGCATGTAAGTTGTAAAATAGAATTCCAGAGGACAGGAAGCTTTTCAGAAAAAGGACTCACAAAATCTGCACTGTGGCCCCATGGTCTTAGCTAAACACTAACAAATATACGCAATGGGTGAAGCTGCATGAAGCCAGACAAAGAGAGACCAGGGATCTGGCTGCTGAATGTTCCAAGTGAGCACCCAGGGCTGGGTGTGTTTAAGTGCCCTCCAAGCCAGGGTGGACAGTCTTCTCTAAACAGCCAGAGTCCTCAGGAGAAGGCTCAGAAGGGATGCACTTCACTTGAAGGGCTAAACTACCCCTGGTGTAAAGGTTACTCTAGATTTTCCCTAACTATACTTTAAAATAAACCACAAAAGACACAAACTGAACTGAATGTCAGAAGAAAGCCAACATCCTCTAAAGAAAGATAACTAAATCCAAACATTCAACAACTTAAAATTCACAATGATCAACAGCCAGTAAAAATAACTAGTCACATCAAGAAGCATAAAAATTATGATCCATTACCAAGAGAAACACCAGTCAGTAGAAACAGAATAAAAATGATTGAGATGCCCTAGCTGGTTTGGCACAGTGGATAAAGTGTCGGCCTGTGGACTCAAGACTCCCAGGTTTGATTCTGGTCAAGGGCATGTACTTGTGGTTGCGGGCACATCCCCAGTGGGGAGTGTGCAGGAGGCAGCTTGATCGATGTTTCTCTCTCATCAATGTTTCTAGCTCTCTATCCCTCCCTCTTCCGCTGTAAAAAATCAATAAATTATATTAAAAAATGATTGAGATGATGAAATTAGTAGACCTGGACTTTTTAATGGATGTTATAATTATGTCCTATTATTCAAAGCAAAAGTTGGAAAACCATAGCTCAGACCATATCTCGTCTGTGCTTGTTTCATTGCCTGAGATCTAATAATGGTTTTTATAATTTTAAAGGATTATAAATACACCTGTAAAACAAACCAGAATCAAAGATAATTAAATACATAATAGAAACCATAGGTGCCATGCAAAGCTTAAAATATCTATGATATAGCCCTTACAGAAAAAGTAAACACAGGGAACATAGTAAGGAAACAAAGAAAAGATACAAGGTATAGTCAAATGAAACTTTACGAGATGGAAACTACATTATTAGAAATAAATAATTGGTCACTGGGCCTTACAGCTAATTAGATACTACAGAATAAATCATAGTGAAATAGAAGACAGAGCAATAGAAACTACTCAAAATGAAGCAAGAAGAATAGAAAATCTTAAACAAACAAACCTCTCCCCTGTAGAAAATATTAAGGAGTTTAATGTAAGTGATAATATAATGCCAAAAGAGTTATGGGGCATGTGAACATGTAAAGCATATAAAATTACTTGAATATATAATGGCCAAAAATATCTATAACAATAAAAGCATAATATGCAAATTGACTAAAAGGCTAAACAGTAGAATGACCTTCTGGACAACCACACTATGACACGCACTGGTGCCAGGCCAGCCAAGGCATGTGCAATGCAATTTGTCGGGGGGCCTCACCATTGCCCCATGATAGCCCCGCAAAGGTAGGCTCACCCAACCTCTGCAGCCCACTGGTCAGTGGCCTGGGCCTCCCACTTTGGGGCAATTGATCACAGAGCCCCCATATAGATTGGCCCAAAGAGGGAGGCTACCTGGCTGGCGGTGCTGTGGTGAATGGGTGAGGCCTCCCTCTCCAGGGCAATCAATGATGGGGCTCCAGGACTGTGAGAGGGTGCAGGCTGAGCTGAGGGGCCCCCATTCTCCCTCTGCACCCCTCCCCCAGTGCATGAATTTTATGCACCGGGCCCCTAGTTTCCAAATGAGAAAGCATAGATTTTTTTAGGCATCTTGCTGTGGCAGAGACAAGTAGCTAACCACCAAATCCTATTCCACCTCCCCATGTACACAGTTGTTGCTGGGGAGCAGCTGCTCAAACAGGACACATTTTCCAGAGCTCCTTACATCTAAGTCAGGTCATGTGACTGTGGATAGAATTCTGGTGAATTGGTTGTCAGTGAAATGAGCTACTATTGCAAGCTTTTCACATAAAAACCTACCAAAATATTATCCACATTCTTTTTTTTCTACTTATGCTATCTGGATGTTGTGGTCCTGGGTGACCTTAAAGGCCACAAGTTGACGGAAGAGTTTCTTCCATATGGGTATTTGAAATCTCTAATTTGTCAGCTTTATAAAGGCTGAGATTATATCCATTTTTTTAATAGCATATCTCTATTATTTTTTAAAGACTCTCATATAGTAGAAATTTATATGAATTCTTTGAATTAAATATGAAATAAAGAGTAATTATTTAAAGTGATCATTAAATTAAATTAATTATTATCTCTAATACATCAATGGAGTAGAATAAAAAGAGAATCACAAGGACTATATTACTATTAAAAAGAAGAGGAATAGTATGATAACCGGTACAAAATCAAAACAAAGTAGGAGGATGAGAAGAATTGCCAAATAAATTTAAGGAACAAAATGTATGTGGCAGGTCAAAAGGTTTGTAGGAAAGGAGGTAGAAAAACTGGAAAATGCTTATTATTATTCAGAACCCAGAGGTGGAAGTTAGTTCTTAAACTTCTCTCCACTTTTAACTTCAATAAATTACAACTTCATTATTTGTAAATGATATAATTATATATGTAGAAAATTAAAATGTGGAATAAATAGACTCACCAAATCAAATATACAACTTAATGTGTAAATTTAGAAAAACCATTGAATAAAAGGGCAACATATAAAAATATATCAGCAATAAACAATTAGAAACTGAAATTTTAAAATATTTCTACTAAGATATTTTAAATATCTAATCTAATAAAAAAGTAATATTCAAATTAACCCTCACTCCATTGCACTCACAAGCCACGCCCACAAGCCATGCCCACCAACCAAACAGGAGCAAATATGCAAATTAACTCAACTAAGATGGCAGCAGCCACAGAGCTGGAGTTTTCCTGGGCAATGGAGGAAGCCAGAGCCCTGCGGACTCTGAGCTCTACTCAAGGCTATGAAGTTTCAATTATAGAAGATAAACCCCAGATATCTGCAGGGATGGGACCTTGGGTTGCCAGGGGCAACCCAAGCTTCAAGCGGGGGACCAAGGCAACAAAGTTTCAATTATAGAAGTTAAATAAATCCCAGATATCTGCTTCCAGCCAGGCACCGCAGTAGGGACCTGAACCCTGAAGGGGCTGTGAGCAGCCTGAATATGGCCCTCAGCCCCTCACCCAGGCTAGCCACACCCCCTTGGGGTAAGGGTCCCCACTGTGGGGCTTGGCAAGCCTACAAACAGCCATCAGCCTCTCACCCAGGCTGGCCAGGCACGCCAACAGGTGGACATCCCACAAAGGGTCCCAGACTGTGAAAGGGCACAGGCCAGGCTGAGGGACCCCACAAGTGCACAAATTTTTATGCACTGGGTCTCTAGTCTTTGAATAAAAACAGTAAAACATGAAAATCCTGAAGAATTCCTATTTCTGTTTATGAGAGAATATACAGATCTATATAAATAGACTAGAGGCCCAGTGCACAAAATTCCCTCAGCCCAGCCTGCACCCTCCTGCAATCTGGGACTGCTGGCTCCTAACTGCTCACCTGCCTGCCTGATCACCCCTAATCACTCACCTGCCTGCCTGATGCCCCTAACTGCTCGCCTGCCTGCCTGCATCCCTAAAAACCGCTGTCTTGGTCCCCATTGACATGGCTTCATCCAGAAGGATGTCCAGAAGGTCATTTGGCTGTCCGGTCTAATCAGCATATTATGCTTTTATTATTATATATATTCCATGCTCTCAGATTACAAATCTAAAAATGTCAATTCTCCCCAAGATTAGTCTATAGTTTTGTGTAATACCAATCAAAATTTGGTTTCTGTGTAAATTGACAAGCTGATTTTTTAAATTTATCCATAAATTCAAAGAGGTTAAGCATAACTAACACAATCTTAAAGAGGAAAATAAAGTTAAATAATCTGTATTAATACTTATTATAAAGCTACACTGGTCAAAGCAATGAAAAATTAAAAGTAAATATAGACCAGTCAAGCAACTGAACAAAGTAAAGACTTCAGAATCATACACACACACAGTGAGACACTCAATTTTTGACAAAAACAGCACTGCAGAGCAGTGGGAATATGACATCTTTTTTTTAAAAAATTTAGAAACATGTTTATTGATACATAATTCATATACTATAAAATTCATTCATTTAAAGCATACAATTAAATGATTTTCTATGCTGTAGCATGTACTAGTATTGTCACTTCATTCTATTTTCAATAATATTCCATTATATAGATATACCATCTTTTTAAAACATCCATTTTATTGGTGCTTGGTCAATTAGATATCTATTCACACACGATAGTCAATTCCAGATGAACTATAACATAAATGTAAAAGAAAAACAATATAGCTTCTGAAATATACGACACCTTCATGTCCTTAGAATTGACAAATATTTCTTAAATAGGTACACTGCACTACATTAAAATTAGGAATTCTATTCCTTAAGTGATTTCACTAAGGGAGTGCAGGCACACAATGGGAGATATTTCCAATACATAAAGCTGATAAGGGCTCATTTAAAATCTATAAAGAACACCTATAAATCACCAAGAAAAAGGACAACAATAGAAAAATGGACAAAAGACTAGAATAAGTATCTTACAATGGAGGATCAACCAACCGTCAATGGACATTTCAGAAAGGTTCTCAGCTCATTAGTCATCCCAAATTCAAATTAAAACCACAATGATTCTCTATTAGACACACACCAGGATGTCTAAAATGACCAAGATTGATACCATAAATGCTTAGCAAGGATATGAATCAACCAGAATTCAAATATGCTCCTATTAATTCTGTAAATCAATACAGCCACTTTAGAAAACTCATTAGAAGCTGCCTAATAAAGCTACCCAAATCCTATGACTTAATGTTGCCACTACTAGGCTTTTTCTCAGATGTGCAAGTGATGTCTATGGGAATATTCATAGATACATCATTTAGAGTAGTCAAATCTGGAGACAATCCAAATTTTCATCAAAAATATCACATAAATAGTGATTTAGTCCCATAATGTACCACAATCAATAAGTTAACTGTTACTACATGCAACAACATGATGGATATTACAAAGACTATTATTGGTTGAAAGGTAAATGTGTAAGATTCCATTTTATAAAAGTTGAAAATAGGCACACACAACAATCTGTGGTGCTAGAAATCAGAGGGGTGTTTACATTCGGGGAAGGGCAGGGTATTGACTAGAAGGAAGTATTTGAGAGATTTCTGACTTACTGATACTGTTCTGTTCTTGATCTGGGCTGTGTTCATTCTGTAAAAATTCATCAAGTTGCACACTTATAATTTGTGACTTTTCTTTATATATGTTTAAATAAAAACATTAAGAAGGAAAATTCCTCAAAAGCACATTGTCTTCCAAGGTCTCTATTGTTCTCATCATAAATATCACTTTTCTCCCAAGGAAGTGTTATCTACTCTACATATTTACTTCAACTACCCTCCAGGTATACTGACCATCCCAAAATCTATGTTATTTAGCTTCATCTTCTTCAGCACCCATCTAACTGTTGAAGAGGAACCTTTAATATTAATAAGACATATTCACTAATTTCAGCAGCAATCATCCTTTCCAAAATTTTTGTTCATTGCATAGTGGCTGACTGTATAAATTTCAATAGAAGTTATCAATTCTCATCTGGAGAATGAGCTCTCAGAAAGTGTAGGAGTTTGAAAGAGTGGCTGATGATAAATAAAATGAAGAAATAGTTATCACTTATACATGAGGAATCATTGCTACCAAGATTCTGATTGAAAATATTAAGAGGCAGAAATATGGTTATGTGTGTATGGTCCTATTTCCTCAGGAAGACTGCATATACCAACACCAGAAAGTTAGGTTGGTCCACTGGAGCTAATGGCTGTGCAATGTGAATTGAGCAAATGTGACTTAAGATTCCTCTCTTAGACTATGACTTTAATCCCATCTTCTCCCATCCCTTTAAATTTTATTTTCTACAATGAATCCTAGAGTATTTTTTAAAATTGGAAATCAGATCATGTCACACTTATTTCCGAGTTTGTAATATTTTAATGGCTTTCCTTGAATATGGAATAAGACCAGTATATTTACCATGGCCTTAAATGATCTTAAATCATAGATTTCTCAAGACAACAATACACAGATGAGAATGGAATAACTACAAGATCAAGATGGGTCACCAAACTTACGATGGATATTGCATGGCTGAGAAATAAATATTAACTGAATTAGATATTTGTGATGTGAAGATGAACTTATTATTGGAACATAAACTATTAGTTATATAGACAATGGTAATCCATCCTAGTGGAAATCATTTTGTCAAGTGCATTTTTGTTTTAATTTCCAAAAATAAGGAATTCCCAATTTCATATTTACTAGTAAATGTGATTTATTTTTGAGAGACATCATGCCTTGTGTTTATTTTTATAAATCTCACAAAGTATTTTATTTTATATGAAATTACAGAACTTTAGCCTAGTTTACCTAAAAATTTTAAATTTGGGTGTATTTGTTGTCTTATTTTATGGAAGGTTCAATTAAGCAGAAAGAATTTAACCCTCTATATAAGAAATAATGTCTATTTTTCCCATATTTTCAGTGCTACAGGGCTTAGAAATATGTTTGGCACTAAATGCGTAATCAAATTACCTATGTTAAATTATACTGAACAAAATGTCTTTGGAGAATATCAAGCACTTTTATGTGGACTTTGAGTGATTTCTTACTAAATTAGAGCATTTCACTCTTCAATTCAATCTTACTGACTCATATTGTATCATTACAGTTGTGTGTGCAAATCCTTTTATTAAGATAAATAATTTTAACCTTGTCTAACACTGTTCTAAGCATTATAAGAAACAGTCATTAAACTTAAGAGTATGTGTATTTCTCATATCTTTCCAGATAAACACTGAGTTCTTTGAACATGGATGTTTAATACAACTAATAATAGTTAAGTATCTGAGTATTCATTTTGCGTCAGTCAATATGTTATCAGTGTGTGTGTGTGAGTGTGTATTTTTGTCTATTTCTCACTATATTTTTGGTTGATTTACTTATCCATGCTACATAATTTCTCATTGGGATCAAATTAATATACTACTACCATATTTTCTGGCATATAAGATGACTTTTTAACTCAGGAAAATCTTCTCAAAAGTCGCGTGTCATCTTATACGTGGGGGGTCGTCTTATAGGGCAGGTGCTGAAACTTCAGAGCTGGACTGGAAAATCTGCAATGGCCGCATACAGTGGGGGGAGCTCAAAAACGGCCGCACTCCATTCATTTCCATGGAGCCAGATGGAGACCGCAAGTGTCTCCGGTTGGCTCCTATTTGTGCTGCATACAGTCTCCGTTGGACTTTTTAACCCAGGAAAATCTTCTCAAAAGTTGGGGGTTGTCTTATACACCCAGTCGTCTTATATGCCGGAAAATACGGTAGCTTTGACAATTCTTCACTTGTCCCATTAAAATATATTCTTCCCATGGAAATCAAAAGAACATTTTAATGGAAATTAGTTTATGTCACTCAGACTTTCCTATTTGTGACATTCTAACAGCTTTTCTTGAATTTCTAACAAAATCAGTCCTTACCATGAATGATATTAAATGATCTTAATTCACCAAGCTCAGTAAAGTCAAGCCTCAGTACTCATTTTTCCTTTTTTAAATTAAACAAAATTCCTTCTGCCTTGATGACCAGTGTTATAACTATTCCCTAGGCTTGTGTCTTCTTTCTCAAGATCTTCCTAAAACTGGTTATATGATGCCATTCAAACAAGTGAGGGCTTTCTTAGGTAATCACTATACAAGTTAAAATAATCCTCCATCAGTCTTTGTCACTCATCTTGTTATATATATTTTTCATTCATCTTATCACTAGTCAATAATTTTTGTTGTGTCCTCATTTACCTGAGAATACACTTGTCATGACATCCTGACTACGTTACTAATACATTAGTCATAGCATTACCTCAAGTTCCCAGAACAGAGGACTAGCTTATGGTAGGTACTGAAATAATATATTACCTGAATAAATACACATTTTTACTCCCCAGTTTGTCGATGAAATTTTGAACAATTATATGAATAGGACTTACTATGTTGAACTTAAAAGTAGGTGCTCTAGAATCACAGAGACCTGGGGATAAATATTAAACTAACAAATTATGTGACCTATATCAATTGATTTCGTATTTGTAAAATTATCATTATTTTGATAATGTATGTCTATTGACTTAAATGTTGCTAACCATCTCTAACTGACATGTTTTCTTTAACAGTATCCTAAGAGTTTGTTTTTGTTGGTGAGGATAAAGTTCCAGCAAGGTGATGGCACAATTGACTTGTTATTACCTCTGGAAACATTGTCACAGCAGGGGGAGAGAGAAGGCACTCTCAGTCCCATATATTTCTTTTCACTCTTGCTATCTCTACCAGTTAAGTGGTATGCTTACTGCTACTGCTTATTTCTCGTTTTCTGCTACAAAACACAGTAGTAAGAAGAGAATAGAAAGTGAGTGGGGGAAGTAGCCAGTCCTTGTTCATGCCCTATGAAAAGGCAAATTATGACAGCACTTGTAATATAACTTGAAGTTTTTACAGTACCTGATTGATCACTTAAAAATAGGCCCTCTCTCAACCTGCTCCTGAATTTACTTAAATATCACATTGCTTTGGGTCCTATTGGTTAGAAATCATAAATTCTTTGAATCATAAATGTTTGAGTCATAAGCTAGATAATTTTGGTTAAAATTGCTGATATTCATTGTATGCATAAAGGTACTATTCTAAGCCTTTAAAATAAATTCTCATATTTAATCCTAAAATACCTCAATAAGGAAAATAGAACAAAATAAAGCAATAATTAATTGTGTCTTACAGGAAAGAAAACTAAGGCAAATATCAGTCATTAACTTGTCCAGGATCACATAGTTAAAAGGTGGTAGAGCTAAGTTTCAATGAAGTCATCTAAGTGAATATCTTTAAATCACTGTACACACTACAGAGTGATATAAAGTACAAGTGACACAAGTCAAGAATGTAGTGCATCAACATATACAGTAATAGAGACGGCATGGGGAAATGGAAGCTATCCAAAGAGGAGAGAAAAAAAAAATCAAAGGCAAAGATCATCCTTTTTACTTTTTTCTAGAAAGTCCCTCCTAACTAGGTCTAGACACATATAATGAACGAAAACAATGTTATTTCAAATTTCTAACTCAATTTGTCATCCTCTCTATATAAGTTACAATCAATAGAAAAAAATAGTTAAATAAACAATACAAAATTTCTTAATGATAATATGGAATGCACATTACATTTTTTTATTTGTTTTATTAGTAAATTGTAATTATAAGATTACAGTGATTTGTGAAAATAAAACTATCATTATAATATTTCTATAGATTTTATGTTACTACCTAGATTATTTTCTGAAAAATGTGGATTTGAATGGAGTATTTAAATTTTTATTTAAATGATTTAAATGATTCAGATGTTTATTCAATAGAAAAGTTTTTTAGTGGCTTTTAAATTAACAATTGAGGTGTTAGTCTAAATATACAATGTAAAATGTGTATGTATGCACACGCTCATACAAATGTGTATACATGCATACATGCATCCCTTAAATGTCTTAAAATATGATGTTACAAAGACTCCATCTGCAATCTTAAGTAAAATGATTTTTAAAGTTTTCAATATGACATAGAATATTCTTATGCAAATTCATTATTTTAATATAGCATGTTGACAAAATGTACACTATCTTAAAATATTTCCACTTAATTAAAAATTGCAGGCTGCCTATGTACATCAAGAAATTCATTCTTATTAAAATTAAATGAACGGACTAAATCTGACCCTTTGAAGACTTTTTTCTATATTTTGTTATTTATTCTAAAGTACATGAGAATTTGTATTTTTTGCACCTGTACATTCTGAGCAACAATGGTCAGATGTATTTTATTTTCATACCAGTTTAGTATGCTTCTTCTGTTCTCTTCTTTCTGTTTGTTTGTCTGGTTGTTATATAGTAATAATATAATACATAATTATCTGTTAAAATGAGATGAAAATCAAATGGGAAATTATGCACATTATGATTTTGCTAATTTTATCAATTCCCCTTTAGCTGTAATACAACTTCCTATTTCAAAACCAAGTATTTTTATATACATGTGAATGTGTTTATAAAAATTAGATTTTCATGTGATTAAGAAATTCAAAGTTAAGAAACTCAAAGTTAATAAAACGAATGCATCTAATCAATGACTTATGCTAGATGTAAAAATCAAGTGTTTTCATTTATTCAGCAGATAATATGAATACCATGCTTATATAAACATACTACTATAAGAAATATGTATCAGATTCTAACACAATAATAATTGATACAGCAAAAATTCATTTATCAAAAATTATAGCCAGACCATATCTCACCTGTAAATTCTAGCTGTATTTTTCACCCCAAACTTGCTACCTGCTATTTATCTGGGTCACCTTCTCACAGTGTCACTTACCATGTGCTAGGGAATGCAAGCTGACTCGTATAGAGTCCAAACCCACTATAACTGGGAAGGTAAGTTAGAGCCAAATGTAAGAATTGTGGATACTCTGCTCTTTTGCATAATTTCTCTCTTGGCATGAAAAAAATAAAAACTTGGCTGTGTAGTCACGTAGGGGTGAACAGAGATATAGAACATCCATATTTACATGCAGGGCCCGAGGACAAGCAAAGCTTAAGTTTTTGTAAATGGTTAATTTTAGCATCCATCCAAACGTCAGTGAGCCAGTTAGAGAGGTAAAGCTGCACTTTAAATGATGTCCAAGGGCTTTTTTACACAGTGGTAACATTTGCATAAAACCAGATTTTTTTGCGCCTTATGTTTCCAAATCAATTTAGCTTTGTGTGCTAATATTTCACTTGAGCCCTGAAGATAGAGAAGCATACAGGTCAGCCATGTGTGCTGCTAAATCCCTAAAGGAAGCTGCCACTAAAAACCAAAAGATTGACACCAGACAAGATTAGCAAAAGAATTAGTCATGCACAATCGACTGTGTTAAATGCTGGGGGAAAACCATCTGCTTCTCTTGTCCTCAGGAAAAGGCTATCAGGATGTAATGCTAATGCTTCCAGTGTATGTTATTATGTGCTTCAGAGTGTACCACTGTTTTCTATGAAGATGTATTTATTAAAACCAAGTACCATAGCTACTTTAAACGCTACTAATGAGGTACACAAACAAAAGCTTCATGTCCTGTGCTATGTAATTCCTAGACCTAGCTGGGCCCTAAGACCTTCTCCCCAAGGAATACAATAGTTCAATGTTTTCCCCTCAATCTAGAGCTGAAGAGGTTTGGGCTCTAACCTTGAAATGCTATACAATCACTGAAAATGTCCAAACCAACCAACACACAAAAATATTTCAACAAGTAAATTCTCTCCCAAAAGGGCTTACTATCTAAATTTTTCTATTAAAACATAAGAAGAAAATCCTACCAAATAGCTAAAGATCATTAAAACTCAACTTCTGAAAAAAAATGAGATTAGTTCAAAGTTCTTGAGAGATCAACCAAAGGACTTCTATGCATGCATGTAAGCATAACCAATGGACACAGACACTAGGGGGTGAAGGCATGAGTGGAGAGGGGGATAATGGGGGTTAAGGACACATATGTAATACGTTAATCAATAAAGAAAAAAATCTCAAACAAAGACAACTAAAATAGAAATATTTTAAAATAAATGTGTATCCAAAAGTATCTCATACCATTAACTAATATTTCAAATATGGATTGAGAGGATTACTATTAAGAAATAAACAACATAATAGAAAAGAACATGATGTATAAAGAGAAGTGTATATAATTTTGTACATTTATTTTCATTCGGTCTATCTCGTTCCTTTCTTCATTCCACATCAAGAAAATAAATCACTGTAGCTGAAGAGTTTTAGATAATTATATAGTTCCTTCCTGAGACAACATTTCTTTCTACCTAAAGTTACAGGGACCAGCTAATTGTTATGAACACTGGATTTATTGATTTAACATTCATTCCATGCAAACTATTTGTTAGACATTTTATTTGTATTGTTTAACTAAGCCATATTCACAGAATTATTTTAAATAGAAAGAAATTAGCTCAGAGAGGTTAATAAATGTGTTCCAATTACACAGCTAACAAGTAGCAATATGTGGACTTTAAAAAAGATAGTGTAACAATGTGTGGTAGGGAAAATAATACCTATTCTAAAGATGTTAACCTTAGTAACCTGTTGTGACTTTACTTGGAAAAAGAGAAAAAGATGCAGATTAAAGTTGCTAATCAGATGATGTTGAAATCATGACATCACTCTGAATTATCCCAGAGGGAGACAAATTGGAAGAATATTTGAATTCATTCACACACACACACACACACACACACACACACACACACGTGTAAAAACAGAATGTATAAAATAAAAAAAAATATAAAGTATATATTTGAAAAACAATTTAGTAACAAATATAAATAAATATTATATAAAGGTGATACTCAAAGAATAAAAAATAAATAATTTAGGTGGGACAATAAAGGTTATCTTAATGAAAGTAAAATTTGAGAGAGATTGATAATGGAAATGGTAATATAGATTGTCAAAAGAATTTTTTAAAATGAGAGGAAAAAAACAAAAGGAAGAGAATGGGGGAAAAGAACATCTTCATATTGTTGTTTATATTGTTGTTTACTGATCAATTTAGGCATTCTTATATTCTGTAAGAAAAAGCAGAAGTTCCGTTTACTTCCCAGTATTCAGTTCTTCCCACAGCTCACCTCCACCACTCTCTTCTCCTAATGAACGCAGTACACACTCCCACTATCAGCACAAGGGAATCTCACAGTTTCCCTTCTCCTTCTACATAATTCTTTCCCCTTTTGCCTCCTTTACTAGAGAACTTTAATTCTTTGTTGAAAGTTTTACATATGTCTCCATTTCCCCCACTGACCTCTTCCCGCCAAACTATGTCACTCTTAACTCTTGCTTTCAGCATCATTTCAGTCAGTATTTTCTTTAAGAATGGCTTCTCTGACTTTTTCAGGCCAGACAACTATTTCTATGCTTATACAGCACAATAACACCACATTATAGTAATATATTTAAGTTTCTGTGTCTTCAGGACACTATAGACTCTTTTAGAGCAGGGTTGTGCCTTACATCTCAATAGTTTTGGTTTTTTTTAAAGAGAATGAGTTCTTGCTCCTGGAAGTATTTCATTAACATTTGTGAAAAGGAGATTACTAAATAAAGAATGATTCACAAATTATAGATTAAAGTTCCAAAATCACACATAAACAATCACCTGTCATATCCACTGGGATATCTCAGAAGCATCTTAGCCTTCATATCAATAAAAGGAGATCATAATTTACTCCCATATTCCTCCATGCAGTGGCCATGCAGGCATGCAACCGTAACATTGAGTACTGTGTGCCAGCCTGTACTTGATGTTCTTCCCACCACCAGCACTATCACCGACTCAGGTGCTCAAACAGGAACGTGTGAATTTTTTCATTCTTTTCCTCACCTTACTGCCCCATATCTAAGTCAGCAGCAAGGCCTGATCTTTCTAACTGCAATAACTCCTAAATATGCCAACTTCACATCTCAAGGTTCAATCCTTTCATCCAGATGTCATCTGCATCCTCCTGTTCAACTGAGTCTTTACATAAATTCTAAACCCCTTCAATCTATATCTCTCAAGCAGCAGTGAAATATATAATCTAACAATATAAATCAGAACATGTTACTCTTCTCCCACAATGTTTCAATGGCTTTGATTACATTTAAACCAAACTGAGAATTTTTTTTTAAACCAACACAACCTGGTTCCCCAGTTGTGCCTTCCCCATTGTGCTGCCACCTCCAAACCATTTTTCATTTCATCATATACTCCAGCCTACTTCAAACTTCAACCATAGTACGGCTTTTCTTCTGCCTAAAATAGTCTTTACTCCTCAAGGGGAAATTTATCATCTTTTAAGTCCAGATATGTATCACTCACTGAAGGCTGTCTTTTCTGACCACATGATGGAAATAGTTCTGTATTATTCTTCATTTAAGCCCTTTATTTCATTTCAGCCTCTTGTTTCTTTCTTTCATAACTTGTATGCAATTTGCAAATTTTGTGATTACATGGGTGTTTTTTTATTGTTTTGACTCATGAACGAACTAAATATATTAAATATTCTGGTGAATATTTAGTTCCTAGCAAAGTGCTTAGCTTAACAGAAGCTTAATAACATTTGTTTGAATGAGTAGATGAAGAAGAAAGGGAAAAAGTAGAACGTAGAAAGGAAAGTAATCAGCCAGGAAGGAATACAGAGTATTAGGTTGCAGCTTACTTAGAGTTTTTTCCCACAATAAGAAAAATTCCATGACTAGCTCACTGCAGAACAGATTTTACAATTTAAAAATATGTTAGAAAACAAAGTGTGCATGTGGAATTTTGCTCTTTATCAGTGGTTATGCCAATGTAAATGTTAAAGTACTATGTGTTGTAAATTACAGTATAAAAAATGTGTTAAAAGCATACAAAAGAGGATGACCCGGCTATATTGATTTAAATCATTAATAAATAATAACTGTAATTAAAATTCATTTCTAAATATATAAAGAAGCTAACATGTTTAAAAACTATAAAAGATGCAATTAACATATATACTGAGAAGCTTCCTTATTTAAGTTTGAACATATTTTAGTATATATACCAATTCTAGTAACTGTTTATAATTTCAAAGTATTGTTCATTGTTTGCATTTTCCATAACTACTGATTGAATTCTTATAAGTAATATGTGGTATATGAGAATATACTTCCTGAGTGAAAAAGTCAACTAAACTACATAAACCTTTATGTTAAATTGGGTGATACTTTATTAAATTTCAAAATTCATTTCTGCACAAAATATTCTATTTATTGAAATGTTAAACATTTTTTAGAAAAGTAGTTATCTATTATTAGGTTGTCTTCTATTTGGAAGTAATCAGAAGTTTCAGATTTCCTTAACAATGATAATGGCATCCATTAACTGTTGCCGAGAAAAGAATATTAAAATGCATAATGAAGACTAAAATTTTACATGCCCAGAGTTAAATTATACACACACTTTTATATTTGTCTTTTCATACTGTACACATAAACCTGAGTAACAAAAATTTAATTACTGCAACTCAATAGGTTTGACATGTTTTTCTTATGGGGTACACCCAACCTTTTGAAAATCCAATGGGAATGTAGACTGGTGCAGCCACTGTGGAAAATAGTTATGCAGTTTTCTCAAAAAATTAAAAATGAAACTTCCTTTTGACTCAGTGATCTCACTTCTGGGAATATATTCTAAGAATCCAATATGAAATAATATTCATGCCCCTATATTCATAGCAGCATTATTTACAACTAGTGGCCCAGTGCACAAAATTCATGCACATTAAAAGGGAATTAGAGGAAATATTTTAATATTGCTATTTGCCCTTTCTCAATAATAGAAGTGTCAGAGATGAAAGAAAATTAGTAAAATATATATGAAAATGTTCCTCCTGTCAGAGTCTAGGGTATGCTTCAGGACCCAGAGTCAAGTCCCTGCCCACCTGCGTGCACCTCAAAATCACACGAAACCCAGGCCCGGCAAGCCCCACCCCCATTGGGTGAGGTCCAGACCCAGCTGGCCCCACCCCCATCAAGCCCCACAGGGTGGGGGGCACATCCTCAGGTCTCCTGGCCCAGCGCTGGGAAGGGAGCACAGCCTTGGGTACCCTATTAAGCCCCGCCAAGTAGAGGAGCGCAGCCTCAGGCCCCCCCCCGTCAAGCCCCGCTGGGAGAGAGGTGCAACCTCAGGTCCCCCACCGTAGCCCTGCACCACACAGCCTCAGGTTTCTGCTGATCACCCGTTACAGCTCATTACAGGAACCCTACCTCTGCTGTGGGTGCTGCCATCTTGTGACATCATGGTGGAGGGTCAATCTGCATATTACCTCTTTATTATATAGAATGGCCAAGATATGAAAACAGCCTAAGTGCCAATCAACAGATGAGTGGGTAAAAAAAACTATGATACTTTTACACAATGGAATGCTATACAGTTGTAAAAAAAGAAGAAAATCTTACCTGTAGGGACAGGATGGATAGACATGGATATTACTATGCTAAGCAAAATAAGCCAGTCAGAGAAAGACAAATACCATATCATTTCACTTATATGTGCCATCTAATGAACAAAATAAACTGCTGAACAAAACAGAACCAGAGACATGGAAACATGAAACAGTCTGACAGAGGTTAGAGAGAGGTGGGTGAGGGGACTGTATAAAAGAAGGTGAATAAAGTAGTCAAAGAATATATAAATATATTGCCATGGAGACAGACAAAAGAGTGTTGAAGGCCAGAGGAAGTGTGTGACAGGGTTGGGTGGAGGTGAGCAAAGGGTGTGGGGAGGACAATGGGGACATCTGTCATAACGTCAACAATGAAAAATGAAAATATTTTAATTATAAAGTATTCATTAGGATTATACAAAAGGTTATTAAGGATATAGTCTGTAATTCTTCAGAAATACTGAATTATAAGGAAATGAAAATTTTCATCACTTTAGGGTAAAAAGAAATTTATGTCTAATAAAAGCCAGCCAGGATCAGCATGACCATGAATTTAATGGATAACTGTTGGGATTACTTAAAACAATGATATGCATAACTGAACACATGCATTTTATACTATTGGAGTGTTTAATTATGTCACAGAACACAAATACAACATTGAACTGTATATATTTTATGTCTGTAGAAGCCTTATCTATAATTACTAATAATTTAGCATGATTAAAGTGACTCTAATAATTAAGTAAACTAAGGTACCATATGCTGATACCTTTCCTTCCATAAAAATAAAAGGAAGATGACTTGAAGAGATGCTTTCTGATTATAACTTGTTTTCTGTTTAGTTTAATAATCATTTATTGAGTTCTATAA
Source organism: Murina feae (assembly GCA_004026665.1). Lineage (NCBI taxonomy): Eukaryota > Metazoa > Chordata > Mammalia > Chiroptera > Vespertilionidae > Murina > Murina feae. The sequence goes on from PVJC01001366.1 coordinate 62,793, forward strand.
AGGGATAGGGATAAAGAAAAAGACTTAGACAAAAACTCAACATTGCATAAAACTCACCATGTTCTCATTCTTCTATCTAATTGTAAAATCTAAACATTTCACAGTTGGCACACATTTATTCTCAAAACACTCTTAATTTTCATGACTCTGGTCTTTTCTTATGTCTCTGGGAGATTTTACTATTTCTCATTTCTTGGATATCTCGCTATTGTAGGTCTTATATATGTGTCAGTATCTCTCAGCATAGTCCCAGACTTGCTTCTCTTCCCCATTTCACACTTCCTCTCCAAAGATCCTCAGATCTACTAATATATATATATATATATATATATATATATATATATATATATATATATATATATATATCTTCTTTTTACTTAACCATTTAAATACCATATATATGTATGGTATTTATTAAAAATAAAAATGTGCAAAAGTAATTATTTCCTGGTTCAAATATGCTTCCTTGCCATTATACAGGTCAATGAAAGGTGAGTTTCCCCCAAAAACTATCTTGCTTGATAACTCTTTATCACTCATCCACACATCCACTGATTTTTAAAAATCTGAAATTTTTTTATTCCCTTCCTAAAAATGTCTCCTATTCATCATATCACTATCTCTCTGCTCAGACCACCCTTGCCCAAGCCAGCAGCACCTCTTGCAGGGAACACTACAATAGCTTCCTCTCAGTCCCTGATCCCTGTGTTTTCTTGGTCACTAGAATCCTCTTTGAAATGCAGGTTTGGTTGTCCCACAACACCAACACTCTTTCTCTTTCCCAAAGTACTTAGTGGTATCCCAGTGTTCACAGGATAGACACAATCCTTAAAATTTTCACAATGCCCTGCAGCAGACCCTCATTTCTAAGTAGTGTTACACCCACATTTGCCACTCCTTTATCTCACTTACTATGTTACACATGTACCAGATATTTTTTTAGTTCTTTGAAAATCCCAAGTTCACCTTATTTTGACCATGTTCTTCCATGTGCTTACAAAGCTCTCTTTTCTACCCTTTTTATCCTCACAGCCTTTTACTATGTTGGCTATATTTATTCCTCATATTTCAGTCTGTCATTCCCTTGGGTTGCCTTTCATAACACTGTGTATCAGTTAAATCTTCTCAGAAAATTTTATCACTTCCTCATGGTACTTACAACAACTGCAATTGTATTTCTGTATAATTCTTTAAATTATACACCTAACTGCCTCTTTACAGATCAGTAACCTCCACAAGGGCATGAAATGTGTCTGCTGTGCTCACAACTATATTTCCAGGACCTGATACAGGAAAAGACTCAATAAATACTGCTTAGTGAGTGAATAGTGAATGGATGCAGATATCATTCAGCACATACTGATACTGCCAACCCAGCATTGCTTATTTGTCTAAAAATGTTAGAAGTATAGCTTTTCCACAATAAGAGATCTCATTTCAGAGCACAAATAATTTCCTATCAATAATTAGTCTACTTAGGATGAAATGTTAGAATCATAGAAAAGGAAATCAGGTTTTAACTTTGGAGAACGCATAATAGTTGTAGGTAAAAATCTTTACGTTGGCAAGCTCCCAACTCTCACATTTCTCTGTACATCACTAACAAACACCACATTCATTTCTCTGCCTCACGATAATGCATCCATTGTTTCACACCTTTTATTAAGCATCATCTGTTTTCTAGTCTTCTAATTTTTATTTACTATTTTATTTACTGTTTATTTTAACATACTTTGTTCCTTAATATTTTTTCTCAAATTAAAGATTGTGCTAAGGTCTTTTTTTGGAAGCCAGTGGAAACCATCAATTATCACATGTTAAGGCAAAACAAAGGAAATATATATGTAATGTATAAAACATCCTTTTAAATAATAAGTGATACAAAACAGTAAGAAAATGCAAATTTGAAGAGAGAACAAATTTCTTTGATTTTAAAATATAGTAATACTAGAGGCCCAGTGCACAAAATTTGTGCATGAGGGTGGGGGTCCTTCAGCCTGCACCCTCTGGCAGTCTGGAACCCCTCAGGGGATGTCCACCTGCCAGCTTAGGCCCGATCTCCCCAGGGGGATCGGGCCTAAGCCAGCAGTCAGAAATCCCTCTGGCAGTATGGGACCCCTTGCTCTTTACCGCCCGCCTACTCACTGCTCCTTACAACTCGGCTAGCTGCTCCTTAGTGCTGCCTCAGAGGTGGGAGAGGCTCCCACCACTGCTGCTGTGCTCGCCAGCTGTGAACCCGGCTTGTGGCTGAGCAGTACTCCCCCTGTGGGAGTGCACTGACCACCAAGGGCAGCTCCTGTGTTGAGTATCTGCCCCCTTATGGTCAATGCGCATCACAGCAACCAGTTGTTGTGATCATTCTGCCATAATGGTTGCTTAGGCTTTTATTATATAGATTAATAGAAGTTTCTCATATGTTCAGAGGAATTTAGTCAGTTTTGCAACTGATATTTTTTACCTAAAATTGCTAATAGAACCAAAGAAACTGTTATTTTACAGATGCTTTGATATGGTAAAAAATATAGAGAGAGTTTGAAATAAAGAATATTTAGCCCTAACTGGTTTGGCTCAGTGGATAGAGCATCGGCCTGCGGACTCAAGGGTCCCAGGTTCAATTCCAGCCAAGGGCATGTACCTTGGTTGCCAGAACATACCCAGTGGGGAGTGTGCAGGAGGCAGCCAATCGATGTTTCTCTCTCATCGATGTTTCTAACTCTCTATCCCTCTCTCTTCCTCTCTGTGAAAAATCAATAAAATATATTTTTTAAAAAAGAATATTTAAACTTGCAATTTACTTCTGCCATTATCTTACTATATGATCTTAGAAAAATACTAAACTTATCTGATAAATATTAGAAATTTTAATTATGACAAGTTTGGCAAGGCATAAGAGAAATGTCAATGCTTTACTAGTGGGAATACAAGCAGGTGTGGCCATTCTGAAGATTAGCTTAGAAATAATTAGACAAATCAAGAATTCATTTGCACTTATGTCTTTTATAAGAACTCAAAAATAAAGGATGTAACATACACATCTAAGCAGTCCTCATGTGGAAGAAGCATGGGAGTATGAAATGGGGATAAAATAAGTCAATGTACATATGTCCACATATAAACATCCATATCCAGACAAGAAAAGGATCTTGAAGTCTTGCAAAGAATTCTGTTTACAATGTTCCAGGAATAAAAAAACATGATTCATTCAATCCCCTGTACCTAAAATACAAATACCAATGACAACTGTGATTATATAAATTAAGGGGACAGGAATACTTAGTCTTTAAAGTCCTTTCTGGTTTATCCTGTGCATTTTTTGGTCTAGATTGCTCTTTCTAGAATATAAATTAATCCAGTTATAAAATTAATCCAGTTTAGACTTTGGCTAAGTCTAAACTACTAAGTGAAAATTCCATAGATATAGTGGAATATGTGAAAACTTAATGATTATTGAAAGATAAATAATAAAGAGAACAATGATTGCTCTGGAGAAAGAAAAACTTGGTGATGGGCACTAGGACTATGAAAATAGTTTTCCAATATTTGAAAGACCTCCTCCAGTTGTTGGAAAAACTGAAACAATATCTAGAATCACTAGATGAAATTCATGGGGATTTCATTTCAATATAACAGAGGCTTCTATATAGAGCTGTTAAAGATTGTGAGTCAGTCACTGGAGTGTTCAAAAGTAGCAAGGATGAAACAGGAGGCAGTCATATGTTAGTGCTACTAAAAAATGATTGTCACAGATTTATCACAGCAATACTCTTTTTTACCTTCTCTTATTGAGGGTCTGTGATATGAAATGCATGTGAATATCATTTAAGTTTATAAATACCAAATTAGATGACTTAAAATGATTCCCTTAAACTTATAATACTATGAGAGGTAAGAAATGAACCTATCCACTGCATCAGTCAGTCATCACTCTATATTCTAAAATATATATCAACTAGGGGCAAGTGCACCAAAATTGGTGCACTCAGGGGGGTCCCTCAGCCTAGCCTGTGCTCTCTCGCAGTCTGGGGCCCCTTGGAGAATGTCCACCTGCTGGTGTGCCTGACCAGCCTGGGTGAGGGGCTGATGACTTTTTGTAGGCTGGCCAAGCCCTCCAGTGGGAACCCTCACCCCATGGAGGTGTGGCCAGCCTGGGTGAGGGGCTGAGGGCCGTTTTCAGGATGGCCACATCCCCTTCAGGGTTCAGGTCCCTACTGGCATGCCTGGTCAGCCTGGGTGAGAGGCTGAGGGCTGTTTGCAGGTGGGCCACAGCTCCCATTGACCCAAGGTTCCAGCGAGGCTGGCTGGAAGCAGGTTTCTGGCGATTATTTATCTTCTATAATTGAAACTCTGTTGCCTTGAGTGGAGGCCTAGGCAGGAAACAAACCCTCCTGTTTGCTTCAGCTCTGTGGCTTCTATAATTGAAACTCTTTTGCCTTGATCAGAAGCCCAGCCAGCCTAGGCAGGCAGTTTCCTCCATTGCTAATGCAATGGAAGCCTCCTGTTTGCTCTAGCTCTGTGGCTGCCGGCCGCCATCTTGGCTGGGTTAATTTGCATGCAGCCGCTCTGATTGGCTGGTGGGCATGGTTTGGATGGTGAGCGTGGCTTAAGTGCAACAGAGTGAGGGTCAATTTGCATATTACTCTTTTATTAGATTAGATTGTAGTTTCTTAAGTTTGGACTCCTTCAGCATGACACAAACTCACTACATAGTGTTCACCTGTGATAGGTCACATTGCTTTGTGGTTCTCAGAGGGCAACTTATGCAAGGTGAACTGATTTAATCATGAAGCTCATGATGTTTGCTGTGTTTAAATTAATAACTGGAGGGCATTATGCTAAGTGAAATAAGCCAGTCAATGAAAGAAAAATACCACAAGATCTCACTTACTTATGGATAATAAAGACCATTATAAATTGATGAATATAAACAGATACAGAGGCAGAACAGCATTGAACAGACTGTCAAACTACAGCTGGAAGGCTCGGGAGGGTTGGGAAGGAGTTATGAGATCAACTGAAGGACTTGTATGCATGCATATGAGCATAATCAATGGACACAAGACACTGAGGAGTAGGGGCGGAGGGGGGAAGGTCAAGGGGGAAAATGGAGACTTATTTAACACTCTTTGTAATGCTTTAAGCAATAAAACAAAATTTTTAAAAAATAATTAATTAATTGATTGATTAATAAAGTCTTTGTCTCTGCCCCTAAGGTCTCATGGGGTTTTTTATGTTTTTGTTTTTGTGGGTTTTTTGCCAGTTTATATAACTCTGTGACAGGTTAACTTGCTAGCGTCTATATAAGACAAAATCTTAAAATCTCAGTTGTTGATAATACTTTTTTATTTCCTTGTCCTCCTCAATTTCTTCAAAGGCAAATACAAATCTGGAAAATTTCTATATGCTGCAATATAAAGCAGTTTCATCTGATACAGTTTACTTATACCAAAATAATTAATGTTTTAAATAGCTTCATGTATTCTTAATGTTTAAAGGTCCTCATATGTATTTTCCTTACAAAATTTTACACTAACTACATTAGGCATTGATGGAGTTGATGAAAATCATTGTATATTTCATATGCTTTCTGTTTGCATTCAGCATTTCAGAAATAGGTGCTCAAAATGCAGAAATAGTTCTATTTTTAGAGGATGAGATATGTTTATAAACACTTCTCTCCATGAATATATAACTTCCGTATGCTGAATTTAAATCTAATTTTGTGACAGCTGTAAAAATGGCTGCCTCGCAGAGAAAAGCACAGAAATCAAATTTATGCTATTCTCTGGGAAGCTACAATGCTAAATAAAGTATTGTTCTGAATTTTAAACCATAACATTTTTGCCTCTGGTGAGGTTCCTGAGAAAATTCAATTCTAAGAATATGTTTATAGATCAGCTTTCATGATGACAAATTTTGAAATAATTTCCAAACGTAAGTAGTAGTAAAAGGAAGGATGAAACTTAACACAGAATATATTTGTTCACAAACATATAAGGCAGAAAAAAAATATATTGCTATCACCACTAACTGAACCAAAAATTGTGACTGAATAGGCAGGTTTGTAATAAATTGTGGTAAGCCAACACTTCTAGACAAAAATTTAAAAAAAAATTTTTTTGATGTATCTGCCAAAAGAAAAGCTGACATTACTGATTCCACAATGAGAAGAGGGGCAGGAACAAGAACAGAACATGTGAATTTGTGAGCTGCATGTAAGATAAGCAAGGTTCTCCCATTGGTTATTGCTTGCTTTTTAATTTTACTTATGAAGCGATGAAAGAGAACAATAAATTAAGTTGAACACCATCTATTTAGTTGACTCTAAGTTCATAGTTTTCAAATGCAAGTTACCCCATTTCATTCTTTTTTCTTCCTCACCTACTGTAGTAACTAAATTTATTTTCTTTTAATTTAATTTATTGGGGTGACATTGGTTTGCTAAACCATACAGCTTTCAAGCGTACAACTCAATGAGCCATCATCTCCACAACTGCATTGTGCACCCATCGCCATGCAAAGCCTTTTTTTAAGCAAATTGAGACAGGTAGTGATATTGTCTTTTATCCTTCTAAGAGGCACAGAGCCTCTGCCTGAATAAAGTTGCAAATTTAAGCATAATAGCTACTCACTCTAGACACAGCATATGTAATATGGTGCTGTGAAAACATATGATCAGAAACATTTAGTTATAAATGTCTGCATATAGATCTAGATTTAGGTATGTAAGTATTGTACACAATTTTTAAAGGATATGCTTGATAAAAAAAAATCTAATGATGGGAAATATGCCCTAAATTTATAGTAATAATCCCTTTATCAACACATGCATGATGGAGAACATGATGGAGGACAGTAAAAAAGATGGTACTAGGTGATTTCTTAAAATTAGCAATATTTTCTAAAGAGTTTTCCCATTATTCGAATGTATGAGATAGCTTAGCCTGTTAGCTGATTCCGATACTGCATTTCAGCTCAGGAACGGCGGCACCTTGTTAGGAAAACTGGATATAATTTCTGTTCCTTAAAGTCATTTGGTATTATGAATGTTTACACACTCTGCTACTTCTGGGCTTGTGGGAGGCTTGTGCTTCTCTACCATTTTAAAGTATTTGTAGTGAGGTGATTTGCCCCCCTTCTTCCCCCCCCCCCGCAATCCCAATCCTTTAAAGTCCCCCACTTCTCCGGGGCAAGTGGTAGGCTTTGTACTCACATTTACTCTTTCTACTATTTTTATTCCTTTTCCATCTTTATTTCTAACTCTCACTCCTTGGATTTTATGTTGAAAGTAGTTTAAACTAGGAATAATTCTTAAGTTTTATAGTTGGTAGAAGAATGTCATTGTATGAAACAAACTAATTTTCTCAGGACCTTGTGTATTTATAGCATACAAAGGAAAAGGAACCATAACTTGTAATGTTTACTTTGTTAATCTAAAGTTAATTTAGTTAAATTTTAGAAGGATTCATGGACACAAATCATCCCCTTACAACTGAATTTTACCTTTGGCATTACTGGGGATTGCTGGGGAAGGAAATCGTAAAAATGTCCTCATTGTATAATCTACTCCCATATGCCATACAATATCTGTTCATCTCTGACCATTAACAAGAAATTCTCTCTTTAATCTTTAAAGCAATCATCTGCAATATAATCCAGGAACTTTGTTCAGGGGAAGAATGTTGAATCAAACAGACCATGCACTGAAGATGATAAAACTTATGGAGAAGGAAAGAGAATCCCACAAGTAATCTAAAGATGGCCTTTCTAATCAAATGTTCCAAGACCAACTGCAGCATGTTCCTGACTAAGCTTACACTATTTACTAAGGTAGATATCAACAGCCACTCCATTTTTCTTGCTAAAGGGAATTTTACTCAGTCCTCTGAACATTCACAGTATCCCAGGGAATGGATCTTAATTTGTCTTAATTAGCTGTGGTGGATTCACTCCCCTTTCACAAGCAATTGGGGTAGTCTTTCCATAAATTCAGAGTACTATAAATACGAAATCTTAACTAATAAAAGCGTAATATTGAAATTAACCGTTTCTCTGGGACAGGGTAAGCCACGCCCACCAGCCAATCAGAGAGACTGTATGCAAATTAGCCCAGAAACATGGCAGCCACCACTCACAGACCTGAGTAAATGGCAGCTTCCATTGCGGCAGGAGTGAAAGTGAAACTGCGCCCGCTCTGCTTAAACTGGTTCAAGTAAAACACACGTTTGCAACAAAATAACAATCATAGAATCCTCGGGAGCTGAAGGAAACAGCAGGCTTGTCCTGATCACTAAGTAACATTGTGTCATTATAGACGCTGCAAGGTGAGGTGAAGCAGAGAGGAGGTTTCGTTACATGTCTAGGCCCCGGCTTAAAGGAACAGCATCAATTATAGAAGATAAATAAACCCCAGAAACCTGCATCCAGCCAGCCTTGCTGGGACATTGGGTCAATGGGAGCTGTGGGCAGCCTTAAAGCCTGAAAGCGCTAATCAGCCCGTCACCCACGCTGGCCACAACCCAATGGGGTGAGGGATGTTCCTGAGGGGCTTGGCCAGCCTGCACACAGCCATCAGCCCGTCACCCAGGCTGGTCAAGCACGCCAGCAGGTGGACATCCCCAGAGGGGTCCCAGACTGTGAGAGGGCACAGGCTAGGCTGAGGGACCTCCCAAGTGCACAGAGCAGCTGCAGGGTAGAACAGCGCAGGACCCAGGACCTGTGAGTGGGAAACAGGCGGCAGGGTTGGCGGCCTGCTTGGCGGCTCCTCAGGCCCTTTGAGGGGCACCGGGGAGCAGGTAAAAGGTGGCAGGGCGTCGGTGGCCTGCTTGGCAGCTGCCCAGGCCCTTTGCGGGGCACCGGGGAGCGGGAAAGAGGCGGCAGCCTGCTTGCTGGCTGCCCAGGCCCTTTGAGGGGCATCAGGGAGCGGGAAAGAGGCAGCGGGCGGTCTCGGCCTGCTTGGCGGCTGCCCAGGCCCCTTGCAGGGCACCGGGGAGCGAGAAAGGGGCAGTGCGGGTCAGGGGGCCTGCTTGGCGGCTTCCCAGGCCCTTTGTGGGGCACTGGGGAGCAGAAAAGCAAGGCTGCAGAGGCCGGGGTCCTGCTTGGCGGCTCCCCAGACCCTTTGGTGGCACCAGGGAGTGGGAAAGGAAGGCAGCAGGGGACTGGTGAGAGGGAAGGAGTCGGTAGCCTGCTTGGCAGCTCCCCAGGCCCTTTGGAGGGGCACTGGGGAGTGGGAAAGCAAGCTCTTGGGGGCTGGGGCCTGCTTGGCGGCTCCCCAGGTCCCTTCCGGGGATCAGGGAGCAGGAAAAGGCTGACCTGACCACAAGGCGGGGTTTTCCTTGCTTTCTGGTGGCTGGAGGAAGATGGGCAGTAGGCAAGCTTGGGAGGCAGGCAGCACCCAGCCCTGGCCACAGCTCAAAAAAGAGAACAACATTCAGGGGAGGGCAGGAGTCTGAGAGATCAACATAGAGGGGGTGCCTGCTCCAAGCCTGGGGGCAGGCCCCCAGCAGGTAGACACAGGAGAACTGCTCCGAGCCTCAGATGCAGCTGGGGGCAGGTCCCCAGTGGCAACACACACACACAAACACACACACATACACACACACACACACAAAAGGCGCCTGGCAGACTGGGGCCATCATAGGACATCCACTGAGGGGTTCCAGACTGTGAGAGGGGGCAGGCTGGGCTGAGGGACCCCTCCTCTCCTCCCTCCCCCCCCCCCGTGCACAAATTTCGTGCACCGGGCCCCTAGTATTACTATAATTGGACATTTATAATAGTTCTAGAATCTCACAAAGATGTTACAAAAAATAGTTCTAGCTTAATCCTTATTCATCATGAGTTTTGGCAAGATTTTAACCTCCACTAGCCTCAGTAGATACTTATAATAAGAAAATCATAATACCTAACTGACAAGCTTTTATAAAGGTAAAATAAGGTAATTCTCATATAATCCATAGAACTACCCTTAGAACATGGTAAGGACTTAATAAACAGTAATTGATTATTATTACTCTTGAGATGGTGCCACAGACTAAATGTATGTGATGTTCCAAAATTCATATGTTGAAATGTAGTGGTATCTTAATCTTAGACATCCCAGCCTCCAGAATTGTCAGAAATAAATTTCTGTTGTTTATAAGCTACCCATTCTATGTTATTTTTTATAGTTGTCTGAAGGGATGATATAGATGGCAAATAGAAACTTCCCCCAATGATCCTCCATTACTATGCAAATTTTTTTGTGTATGCAAAAAATGGAGGATAAACTTTCTGCTTAATGTTGATGGTCTCTAATTTATGATGAATACATTTAGATGAACAGCATTTGCCATATTGTCAAACAAACAAAAAAAAAAAAAAACATGCTTACTATTTAAAAAAAACTTTCAAATATACTTAATGGCTTACACCTGCCTAGAGAATAAGTTTCAAGCTCTTTATTCTAGGCTTAAAAACTCTCCAAAAGATGATTTTAACAGATCTTTTCAGTTGAAATTCTATTATCTCCTCTCCACCCAAAGTAAACTCACTTTAGTTTTCCCAAGTTACACAAACAGCTATAAACATTCAATGACTATACACATTATGTATTACTAAATACATTTGTTCCCTAAACCTAGAAAGTACTTTCTCTATAATTACTCATTAAAATATTTTGAAATTTGAAAAAGTGCTTAGTGAAGAGAAAAAATATACAAACATGAAAAGATCATTCTTAATAAATTTTGAATTGAAATAAAGTAGTAAACAAGACAGTCGCTTGACAGTAGAATGTTGTAAGATTAAGACTTCTGTTTGGTTGATTGGTTATGTTTAATATCAGAAAAAAAAAGTAAGGAGAGGACAGCAGGGAGGAGGGGGTCAATGTGGGGATGGGAGGAAGATTCCTGTAAGACTTTAACAATAAAGATAAACTTTAAAAACAAAAATCCTAAAGCATCTGCATAGGCCAGGACTAAAAAAATGCAAAACAAGTTTTATAATCAAAACAGTGGAAAAGAGAGTATAATACAGATGGTATTGAAGCCCAGTTGCTTGATTTCATATCCTAGCTATGTCTTTTACTAACCTTGGGAAATTTTCTTAACCTTGTTGTCCCTCTGTTTATCTACAAAATAGGGAACTAGATAGTATCCACTCTCTATAGAATGAGTATAGATGATTAAATTACAGTGTTTCTTCTTTGTGACGTATTACATATGGAATTTCTCATTCTGCTTAGTAAGTATATTATTCCACCTCAAATTATTTTCTTTTACTTTGTGAGATTATGAACTAATATTTTAAATGTTTATGTTCCCAAATGAATTAAAACAAAATAAAATGCTGACTCTATCAAGCATCTAAAAATGCAGAACTTTACTCTTGAGTATTACACCTTGCTCTCCGTTTCCTCCTATTCTTGTTATTTTCTTTTAACAGATATCCCTATTTGCATTTAACTTATTTGCTATGTGTATCACGTTTTCAAGCTGCATCAATTGATTTTTTAGGTTACTTATAAGTTAAATATAAATATGTAATAAGTGACCTTAATATTTTAGTTTGAATGCTATGGTATCCTCAAATATAAAGATCAATAAATAAAGAGAAAATTGCTTGGTCAAAACCATAAAGAATTAGTAAAATAAATATCAGAATAACAAAAATGATAGACAAAATAGTTATTTTTCAAGACTTCCTTTTTAAGATAGTTACTGCCAGTTTTACACACATAATAATTACATAATAAAAAAATTATTTGCTTTTTTGGGTCAGATCTGTAATTGGGAAAAGCTTAAGAAAAGTAAATATAGAAAAATTTTAGATTTTAAGCACATTCAGCAAAAGACCAAACATTAGAATTACTAAAGGCATACAAGTTTCAAGACTGGATTTTGTCATCTATTATTAACTGTATAGAAGATCTTTCATCATTGAATGTCTCAACCATACACACCCTTAACATAGCTTATTTAGTTTAGTAGTGACCAATCAAGCTTCACAGAAAAGAAAGAGCTTTTTACACATAAAAAATGTGTAAAGTGTTTTGCAGAATAATTCCTACAAAAAACAACAACACTCTTATTATTTTGCTTTCTTAGCACAAAAAAGTAAGGACTTCTGACATGGCAATAGTCCATTAGAATATGTGTCACATGACATTATCCAATATCTTTAGTGCACTACCATCCTCTTCCTCCATTCATTTATCCTAAATTATTTTTCCTTATCTTTAGACTGGTGGCTTTACAAAGAGCAACAGAATACCAGATGGTCATTATTGTGGTTCACTGAGTTTATGTCCTAGCAGGAAGTTAGAAGATTGCTTTTCAAGGTTCTTATCATGCATTGAGCAGTCTATTTCACCACAGGGAATTCTGAAGCTGTCAATATATTTTTGGCTAAGCATGTCCCAAAATTTTTCATTTAAGTCATTGTCCCACATAATCATTTGAATAAAAGATAACATAATTTTTTATGTCTACATGTTTTAAAATATAGATAAAATGTTAGAAATGAGTATTCCTTGATGTCTATAAAATTCTATTTCTATTTTGAGAGGAACACTAAAAAAACTATTTTTTATAGCTTCCTCAAAAAAATTAAACTTTCCTCAGATGATCTGGATTTTTAATTTGGAATACTTTAAATTCTTATTTGTCAAAACAAATACATTAAAAAATCCCAAATAAACAAAAGCCTCTATAAAAAAGCATATGGCTCAAAAATTACACAAATGGGCAAAATTAAGACTCAGTTGCCTCAAAAAGAAACTGACTTTTGTCTTTGATTTTCCAAATATAAATTCTCAGGATTTTTCTAGGGATTATACAGAAAGATAAAAATGGGAATGATTCTATTAAAGAAAAAATGCAGCCCTAATCGGTTTGGCTCAGTGGATAGAGCGTTGGCCTGTGGACTCAAGAGTCCCAGGTTCGATTCCGGTCAAGGGCATGTACCTTGGTTGTGGGCACATCCCCAGTAGGAGGTGTGCAGGTGATCAATGTTTCTCTCTCATCGATGTTTCTAGCTTTCTATCCCTCTCCCTTCCTCTCTGTAAAAAAATCAATAAAATATATTTTTAAAAAAAGAAAAAATGCAAACCTTTATAAATAAATAATATAACATATAATACTAAAAATACAGGTCTAATAATTGTTAAAGAAAATGAATTTGTTTAAAATAAAAATGACAGATGAAAGATCAGAAAAACTAGGATGATACACTAAAGCAACAAAAATGTTTAAGTTTTTATACACAGGGTTAAAAGGGGGGTTGGGAGGAAATGGCTACCTGAATGTAGATTGAACTTACAAACATCAAATGGGATAAAAAATGTCTGAGTAGGATGATAAGAACATGACTATGAGTTGCAACAGCATTACACAGGCCAATTATATGGAAACTAGAGGCCCAGTGCACGAATTTATGCACCAGTGGGGTCCACTGGCCTGGCCTGTGGGATCGGGCCAAAACTGGCTCTCTGACATCTCCTGATGGGTCCCAGATTGCGAGATGGTACAGGCCAGGCCAAGGGACCCAGCAGTGTACGATTAAGGCCAGGGAGGGACATGGGAGGTTGGCCAGTCAGGAAGGGACCACGGGAGGGCTCCAAGGCATGTCCAGCCTGTCTCACTCCATCCCAATTGGCCAGACCCCAGCAGCAAGCTAACCTACGAACAGAGCATCTTTCCCCTGGTGGCCAGTGCACATTATAGAGACTGGTCGACCGGTCGACTGTCTGCCCCCTGGTGGCCAGTGCAAATTATAGTGAGCAGTTGAGAAGCCTTAGCATATCATTAGCATATTACACTTTGATTGGTTGAACAGCCGACTAGATGACCGGACACTTAGCATATCAGGCTTTTATTATATAGGATAATGGAAGGTCCCAATTTTCTTTTCTAAGTATAAAAAATATAAGGAAAGGCCAGCACCTATTGCTTATGAGAGAATACCACTGTTTTTGCATAGAATTAGAGGACACACATTTGGGCAATAACCCACATCACCAAATAGATAACATTCCCATATTTAACAAACTGAGTTTCATGAAGCCTGAAGCTGTTTCATCCCTCACTGTATTTAGCAGTGTGGTCTGTGCTTGACTTCTTAATAAACATCAGTTTAATTATTAAATACTAGAGGCCTAGTGCATGAAATTCATGTACTTGAGGGGTCCCTCAGCCAGACCTGTGCCCTCTCACAGTCCAAGAGCCCTCAGGGGATAAGCCAGCAGTCGGACATCCTTAGAGCTGTCTTGGAGGCGGGAGAGGCTCCTGCCATCATCACTGTGCTCACCAGACATGAGCCCAGCTCCTGTATTGAGCATCTACACTGCTTGTCAGTGTGCATTATAGTGATCAGTCGTTCCGTCATTCAGTAGATCTGCATATTAGCCTTTTATTATATAGGACTAGAGGCCTGGTGCACAAAAATTTGTGCACTTGGGGGGGGGGTCTCTCAGCCTGGCTTGTGTCCTCTCACAGTCTGGGATCCCTTGTGCTGGCTTAGGCCTGCTCCCCGGGGTAACAGGCCTAAGCTGGCAGTCAGACATCCCTCTGGCAGACCGGGAGCTCTCAGGGGATGTCCAGTGCCAGTGGGGAGCAGGCCTAAGCTGCAGTCGGACATTCTTAGTGCTGCTGAGGAGGCGGAAGAGGCTCCCACCACCACCGCTGTACTGGCAACTATCAGCCTGGCTTGCAGCTGAGAATGCTCCCCCTGTGGGAGCACACTGCCCCTTGGTGGTCAGTGTGTGTCATAGTGACCAGTCATTCCCAGTGGTTCTGCTGTTAGGGTCAATTTGCATATTACCCTTTTATTATATAGAATAGAGGCCTGTTGCATGGGTGGGGGCTGGCTGGTTTGCTCTAAAGGGTATCCCAGATCAGGGTGGGTTTCCCACTGGGGTGCCTGGCCTGCCTGAGTGAGGGGCTGAGGGCTGTTTTCACACTGGCCACATTCCCTTCAGGGAGGGGGGCCCTGGTGGGGTGCCTGGCCAGACTGGGTGAGTGGCTGATGGCTGTTTGCAGGCTGGCCAGGTACCCCAGCAGGATGGGGTACCCGCTAGGGTGTCTGCCCAGCCTGGGTGAGAGGCTGATGGCTGTTTGCAGGCTGGCCTCAGCCCCTTCAGTGTGGGGGTCCCCACTGGGGTGCCTGACCAGCCTGGGCAAGGGGCTGAAGGCCATGTTCAGGCTGGCCACATCCTCTTCAGGGTGGGGGTTCCTGTTGGGGTGCCTGGCCAGTCTGGCTGAGTGGCTGATGGCTGTTTGCAGTCTGGCCAAGCCCCCCAGCAGGGACCTTAACCCTATGAGGGTGTGGCCAGCCTGGTGAGAGGCTGATGGCTATTTGCACACTGGCTACAACCCCTTCAGAATGGGAGTCCCCCCTGGGGTGCCTGGCCAGCCTTGGTGAGTGACTGATGGCTGTTTACAGGCTGGCCAAGCCCCCCAGCAGGAGCTCTCACTCCATGATAGTATGGCCATCCTGGATGAGGGGCTGATGGCTGTTTGTAGGCTGGCCATGGCCTCCAGCGACCCATGTTCCCAGTGAGACTGGCTGGAAGCAGGTATCTGGGATTTATTTATCTTCTATAATTGAAACTTTGTTGCCTTGAGTGGAAGCCACAACTGGCCAGGGCAGGTGGGAAGCTTGGCTTCCTCCATTGCCAGGGCAACCAAGCATCCTGCTTGCTCCAGTTCCATGGCTGCCAGCTGCCATCTTGGTTGGGCTAATTTGCATACAGTCATTCTGATTGGCTGGTGGGCATGCCCTGGGGTGTAGCAGAGTGATACCAATTTGCATGTTTCTCTTTTATTAGTGTACTTTAAATATGAGTACTTCCAGAAATAAATGACTCAGAAATGCTATGTTTGCCTTTGGAAATATATTTTCACCACTTACGTATATTATTTGCTGATCCCAAACTAATTTACTAGACCAATGTGGGACTTAACCACTGCAACTTTGAAAAAATTAATTCCCACTGATTATGGTTCTAGAACCTAGAAACATCCATTCTCTGCTGCTTGAATTTCAAATACCTGTTTTAATAAAGACAATAAGCATAAGATAGTAATTAATACTTGTTGAATTTTATAGATTAGTTGAATATTATAGATTCTATAAAATATAGAATATTTTATATACATATAAACTAATATAATCCTCATCACAATACTGTAAAATAATGAAAAACTTCCCTATTATACTAATGAGAGAACAAGATTGAAAAATTACATATCTAGATAAAAAATTCTACATTTTTTCAGTGGCAGAAACATAGACCTTATCAAGGCCTTTACTAAGTCCAATGTCTACTCTTTCTAGAATTTACTCCCTTGTTTTAGAAAATACACTCCATTATTTCAAAACTCTAGGCACATATTTAACTGTCAATAGATATTTTTAAATATTTTAAACAAAATATAACATAATCAGTGATAGCTATAACTGTCACATTATTTTTACAAATTACTATTTTATCTGTTTAGAACCAATTTTCATGTTTTGAGTGCTTTTCTTCATGCTAGGCATTATAAAGCAATTTTTTAAACATCATTTCACTTAATCTAATCTCCCTAACATTTACAATCTCCTGAAATCACTAAAAATATTCGATTTTTACATATGAAACAACACTCTCAGGTACTACGTGGCAGGAAGAAAAACAAACTCACAGGTCGCCCTAAATACAAATCATGTGTACTTTGCACTACATGCTGGATACTACTAAAACAATGTCATCATTTTGTCACACAAACGGACTTTTCAGAACAAGGTTAGGACACATGAGAGGGCAGCTGCGTATTGGTCTGATTGTTGATACAACAGTCAGCATTTTTGTAGGGAGAAATGAAGAAGCAGCAGGTGACCTGGGCACTTGTAATTCTTCCTGTGGCCAGACATCACTAGGGTATTGCTGGCAGTCTTTGAGGTGATAATATAACCCTATCACCAAAGGATTCATGCTTAACTTGCTTATTTATTTAAAAAGCATACACAAAATATTTTCCTCGTTACTATCAAATATAGCAGATCGCTTTATATGAAATGAAAACAAGAAGTTTTACCTAAGCAATGCTGCTCAGAAATGATGGCACTGTTTTCGCACAGGCTTTAACTTTGTCCACTACTCTTCCTTTTATTTCTGAGCAACATTAACAAACCACAAAAGCCCTGATTCTAAAAGTGAATTCCTAATCCATGGCCTGGATCGTGACAGTTTGCTATTCAACAGTCAATCTGAAGTATTTTCCTTTGGTATGGATCAGTTTCTCACTAACACTGTTCCTCCTGTGACGCAGGGAGCTACACTAAAACTCTTCTGCTTTGGAAGTGTATGTAAGGGAGAAAGAAGGCTGTTTACAAGGTTCTCATGATCAAAAATAAATAACTAAATAAATAAACTGCAAATTTCAGCTTTAGAAAAGTAAAGTTTGGTCTAGTACAGAAAAATCTCACAGTAGAAAAGGGTTTTTCATTTTTCATTTTGCAGCTTATTAATATGTTTAATGACTATAAGGGAAAGAACAGAATGTGACACTGAATTATTTATGTGTTTGGGTTTTCAATTCAAAAACACAGTTTCCAGTTTTCTCCATTTTTCATTATTTTTGCTTGGCTTTTAGCATTAACCAGATCTATTATTAATGTAGTATCATACCTGTGAATATTAAATCTAAGCTTTTATACATGCCTAAGTGTATGGTCAGCACATATACACAGGACAAATGGCATTTTCTGTTTTCTAATGCATTTTGAGATGGTTCCAGAAACCCAAGCATGGGAATACATAAACACAGAGAACATCTTTCCACCAGCCCCCTTACACCAGTTTAATAAATAATTTTTTACAAAGTTTACTTTTTTTTAACACACTTTGCTAGGTCTTCTGATTGTTTTGCCTTTAACCTTTGATTAGAAGTCACTACTTCTTTGGAGGACTTTTGGTATAATTTTCATATAGAAAATATCTGGCTAAACCTCCCACTCTTTCCCCTTTCCCACTATTGCCTTTAATTGCTCATCCCAATTCCATGTTTTGGTATCATGCTTTGATCCTGAATCACTGATCAAGATTTAAAGTAGGAGGATAATATTATGTTCTGACTATACAAGCTGCTGCTATTTTTTCCACTAGCTATTTTCTTTATCATGTTGCAGAAGGCACACTTATTACCAAGAATAAAATGTAGAATACCCTTTCAATCTTCACTGCTAATTTACATAATTGCAATTCCTTTTGTTTTGTCACAGACAACAGTTCACTTATTAGCCCTTTTGCTTACTGTACCGTCAAATATTTGCTTTAGATGGCACCAGTTGACTAACATCCAAGCCTTCCCCCATCAGAATCTCACCAGTCAGATCAAAATAAATGTCAATATTTTACATTATACACTTCAATGATTTGTGTTATCCCTAAACCTTATATAGAGTCCAAAATCTTTATTTTTGACTATAAAGTTATCAAATCATCCAAGGAAATATAACATCTTTTGAATATTTTTTCTAATTTATCTAAAATCATCCTAATACAACCTTAAATTGTCTATGATTGACTCCGTAAATCTTAAAGTGTTAATTCTAAATGTGTGTGTGTGTGCGTGCACCCAGATTTAGCTGCATTGATAACACTATAATTTAAGTGTAACTTCTACACGCACCTTTATTAGTTTGCTCTGAAATGTGTATATCAAATGCCATTCTTAATACAAATAACATTATGAATTTTAGACTGTTTAACCTAGGAAGAGCATATTCATTTTACATTATCTGCCAACTGTTCCTATTTAGTAAACAGTGTTGGGAGCAATGGATTGAAGAGGACTCGGAGGCCACATCGAAGCTCAGTGGCAGTAAGTGTCATGAAACGTCTATTGAAGAAAGGATGCAGAAAAGGCATGTGTGCCAGGTATTTTCATTCTAAACTGAGAGCACATGGTTTAGTTTCACTTTTTATAGAATATTCTTTAGCCCAGTATCAGGTAGTTAGCTGCCTTTCACCAATAATAGCAGACAGTATTGATGAAATTCATCTTGCCTATGAATGAACACAAAAACCCTTACACTATACCCTCTAGATTGATGTGGCATTCATTTTTCTTAATTAAACTATCATTGTTATGAAGCATCAAAAGAACTCTCTGAAAGACAAGAGTTTCATCAAGGACAGACTCTATGTAAACTCTAGGGAAAGCAGTAAGTGTATCATTACAGGGTCATCAGCCCCCTGTGAGAATATAAAATAAAGAATCTGCATACTATCAAATGGCAGAGAATAGAGGAGGGAAGCCATGGACCGAACAGTCTCCCATCTTTTCTTTCCTAATGAATGACAGCTACACAAGATCAAAATACACTATTCCTCTATTGTTTCCGTTTTCATTTTTCAAAATGGTTAATGGGAGATAAATTGCTCCTTAAAAAATCAAATCATGTGCTTTATTGTGACTTTGTATACTCTACCTGTAGCCGGTGAATATTAGTAACACTGAGGACTATTTTGAGGTTAAAAAGGAAAATGATGCCTTCATTGAAAATGTTGTTCTATCAAATTTGTGTTTTTAGCAAGACCTCTCTGAGAGCTTCTCTTAAAACATTGTCCCTAACTGAATTTCCTTTCACTCAACTGAGAGAATCTATGATTTTTTTCCTTATCAAGGTGCCTAACACACTACACATTAAAGCAATTATCATATATTAATTACATGATTACATTATGATCAGTCACACTAGAATTCGGTTTTTAAAGGCAAAACTTGTATCTGAATCATGTTTTGATCCTGGGTACAAGAAAAATACTATGCACATTGTAGGTCCTTAATAATTATACTTCAATGAGTAAATGTATTCATTTACTGCTCAGGAGAAGAAAATGCAAATTTGACAGACTGAAGTTGAAGTGGCAGAATTTTCAAAAACAGTAGGAGCCATTTTTATTTTATTTAGATTTTTTTAAAACGATAGAGGTTACAATGGAGTCAAAGAGTCAAAGGAAGTAATTCTGAAGCTACCTGAAGTTGATGAGTAGGGAAGCTGAGTATATACTACGGCAAAATCAAACAAAATATCAACAAGAACTAAAACTGAAACATTTTAGGTTTAGGATATAAGAATAATTGATTTTCACGCAGTTTTTTAAAAATATATTTTATTGATTTTTCTCAGAGAGTAAGAGAGAGGGATAGAGAGTTAGAAACATCAATGAGAGAGAAACATCAATCAGTTGCCTCCTGCACACCCCCTACTGGGGATGTGCCTGCAACCAAGGTACATGCCCTTGACCCGAATTGAACCTGGGACCCTTCAGTCCGCAGGCCAATACTCTATCCACTGAGCCAGACCAGTTAGGGCAAGAATAATAGATTTTCATGCAGTTGTTGTTAGCTAATTCCTTTCTCTCAGAAGGAGATGGTAAGAAGTGCTAAAGAAAATTAGAAAGATAGAGTGAGGATAAATAATAACTTAGTATGCACCTGGCCCTTTTCATATGCTATCATATTAAACTCTAACAGTAGTGTGAATTTGGTATTTCTATCTTTTCATCTTATTGTAGCTAAATAAATAGTATCCAAATAATAATTTTTGCTCAAAGGCCCTAGTCAATATGTGACAGATTTAGTATTTAGAGTCATCTTCCTTATTAAACTGAGATAGAGAAAAAGCCCCACAACAGAATCTAATTTTCAGATAGTATTAAAACTCCATTGAAACATCTTACTAGTACAAATATTTCATGGTTTTAACTATCTTCAGTCCTTTTGATAAAGGGAGTTTTACACTTATAAAAACTTGAATATATGTCTTTTGGCTGATTCATATACACAGCACCATTTCCTCTCATAATAAAATTCTTTTGATAAATAATAAAATTATTTTGGTGAAGCGCCAAAGTGGTAGCAAGCTCAGGCTTTGAAAGCAGACAGAAAGGGTTCAAATCTGACATTGCCATCATACCCAGTTTACGCTGGCAGACACTTCTCCCTTGGACTCTCACAGTTCTGCACATCTTTGTACCAGACTCTTTTCAGATATGTCTGTATGGCAAATAGATGCGAAGAAAACAAAATAGTGTCTTCCACCAGACTGAAGGGCAAGTTATCTTACAAGCTTGAGAGACGGGGGTAAGGTCTCTCTCCAGAGCAAAGGGCAGATGTGCCCATTGCAAAGGACTCAATTTCCCTAAGTTCCTGATTCCTCTCCTCTAGTGCCACCAACTACATATGAAACCATTTCACATGCTTCCTATTGTCCTGTGAGAATCTGGCTTGCGGAGCTGACACAAATGGTGATACATTAGGCCCTAACACCTCTGTGAATAATGAACTCTCCTTTGTTTTTGACCAAGTGTCTTGTGCCTTCCGTGACCATCAAGTAACTGTGGCAGACAGACTCGTAAAATCTCATCCTCTTCATCGTTTTTGACATTTACTGAGCAACCTTGAACCTCAGTTTCATATTGCTGTAAAATTGAAGTGATCAAGCTTATCATATCTTAGTTCGTTATAAGTGCACAAATAAATGGTAGCTAAAAGTAGTCATAAATTATCACCAGCAGTAGAAATAGCAGTAGTAACAGTGTAATAATAGCAGTGGTAGTACTACTATTAGCAGCAGCAGCAGCATTAAAGGAAGCTAACATTGAAAGAATGTCATACATGGCAGATATTTTACTAAGAGGCAGGTATAGCTATCTTATTTAGTTCTCACAATAAATGAACAGGTGGTGGTTGTTGTGTTCTCTCACTGGTCGAAAGAGATAAATCTGAGATAAAACTCTTGGAGTTGATTATTTAACTCACATGGTAAAGGTAAGATTTGCGATAAGAAGTTAGCTGTGTCTGATTTCCAAGGATTTCTCTTGCATGCTTTTGGGGTGACATGTTTAAAAGCAAACTACAAAGTAACTTAGATGAGCAGTTGGACATTCCTACATCCCATCTGTAGAGAAATTACAGACGCTTGTCAAAGCTAAATGAGATACTCTTTTGTTTGTTGGAAAATGTGAAGCCCAGAGAGAAAACAGCTGTGCCCAGTATTTCTGTGCACACAATTCATCCAATTCAGCTAATGTTGAACTTGTTCTATCCTCTAGTCTCTGTACTTTGAACCTTTGTCCAGTCTATATAATAAAAGGCTAAATGCAAATTGTCCCCTCGGCAGTTCAACAGCTATGACATGCAGTGACCACAAGGGGGCAGCGCTAAATGAAGGAAGGCCCTGGCTGGCAGCTGGCAGCTGGGTAATGAAAGCCTTGATCTGCCCTGATGGCCAGCCAGGCCTAGGAACCTAACCATGCATGAATTTCATGCACTGGGCCATTTCCATATTATTGTATTTTCCCCATAATATAAATAATGTTCATCAGCATTCTTAATTTCATAATTTTCTATGCTAAGTTCTCCACCAGAAACCTTTAAAAGATTCACAAATCCAATACTTCAAAATTTACAAAAACATGACTTTGACGGTCTAATTATATCTCTAAACATCATGAACTCCATATTTTTCTAATATAAATACGAAGACACATACACACAATGTATGCAGAAATATGTATATAAATATAAATTTACTCTCATTTTAAAAATAAAGTGTTTCCTTAGGAAGCATTTTTTCTAAACTTGTCATGTAGTATATGCTATGTATATATAATTTTAAGCTTCAAATATTATAAAAGAAACAATTGCCAAATGCCAATTATGTTTTGCAAATATGATTGTAACTCTGACTGCAACTCTTACTTTCAAAATGATTTTATTGTGTCAAATATTCAATCAGCATAAAAATTAGCATTGTATTTCTCCTTACCTCTACAGATGGGTACAGGAAAATCCCATGAGGCTGTATTAACTGTATTGGCTATACAGGTGAGTTGAGGGTGGCCATCCAGGATATATCCAGTTACACAGCTGTAGCGGATCTTGTCCCCAACATCGAACCTTGTACCATATAATACACCTTTGGGTGGGACTCCTGGGTTTCCACAAGAGCTACTCTGTAATTCTGTAGAAGAAAGGAAAGGAGAGTTTAGTTATTTTAATATATATTTAAATGTTTCAGATTTGTAAAAATGTAGTTCAAAATGTATCCTACGCTTTTAAGAGGAGTCACACAAAAAGTATTCCATTTGGATAAAGGGAACAAAGAAAACTGGGAAGGGAACCCAATTTATTAAACAAATGTCATTTTTTGTGCTAACAAATTTAGATATTTTATATTGCTTAATCTTTGTAGTAATGCTAAAATCAGTACTACTCATATTGTACATATAATTAAAACAAATTAAAACCATTTACTTCGCTTCTTTAAAGTTACATTTTACTAAAACAAAAAAAAGAAGTCAAGTAACATTAATATATCTTCTTACTCTGATACCTGTACATAAGCCTAAACCATGAGCATTCATCTGAAAAAAATACACATATGGGATGAGAAATTTTTTTTTCACTTGAAAATATAGTGCAGCCCTAGCCAGTTTTGCTCAGTGGATAGAGCATCAGCCTGTGAACTGAAAGGTCCCAGGATTGATTCTGGACAAGGGCACATGTCTGCATTGTGGGCTTGATCCCCAGTGGGGGATTCTCACTCATCATGGATGTTTCTATCTCTCTCTCCCTCTTCCTTCCTCTCTGAAATCAATAAAGATGTATTAAAAAAATAAAATATAGTGCAGTAAAAATGAACACATCTTTAAAGTTAGAGACTGGGCTAGAATTCCAGTTCTACTATTTGTTTAACCTGGAAATATAATAAGAATTGTAATCCTATATAATAAAAGCATAATATGCAAATTTACCATTCCTACAGGACTCCTAAGCCATGCCCACCAGCCAATCAGAGCAACTATATGCAAATTAGCCCAGCCAACATGGAGGCCAGCACTCATGGAGCTGAATAAACAGGCAGTTTCCGTTACAGCAGTAATAAAAGTGTTTGCAGGCCACCTGGGCGTCTCTTGGCTCCAGGCAACAACGTATTTGGAACATTATCTCAATCATTGAAGCCTTG
Organism: Murina feae; assembly: GCA_004026665.1. NCBI lineage: Eukaryota > Metazoa > Chordata > Mammalia > Chiroptera > Vespertilionidae > Murina > Murina feae. The sequence goes on from PVJC01001366.1 coordinate 86,790, forward strand.
GGAGCTGAAGCAAACAGAGGCCAGGTCTGACTTCTAAGGGCAACAGTGTCTCAACTATAGAAGCCATGAGGTGAAGCAGAGAGGAGTTTTCCTTACCTGCCTAGGCCTTGGCTTAAAGAAACAGTGTATCAATTATAGAAGATAAACCCCAAAAACCTGCTTCCAGCCAGCCTTGCTGGGACATTGGGTCAATGGGAGCTGTGGGCAGCCTGAAAGCCTGAAAATGGCCCTCAAGCCTGAACCCAGGCTGGCCACACCCCAATGGGGTAAGGGTCCCCACTGGGGGGCTTGGCCAGCCTGAAAACAGCCATTAGCCCCTCACCCAGGCTGGCCAGGTACCCCAGTAGTGACCCAAAACCTGAAGGGGTTGTGGGCAGCCTGAAAACGGCCCTCGGCCTATCACCCAGGCTGACCAGGCACACCAGCAGGTGGACATCCCCAGAGGGGTCCCAGACTGCGAGAGGGCACAGGCCAGGCTGAGGGATCTCTCGAGTGCACAAATTTTTGTGCACTGGACCCCTAGTAAGTATATAAAGCTGTGAAGCTTTAATTAGATCAATTTGCAAAATATCTGGAAAATGCCCACTATATCACAATACTTTTCCTATTGTCATATTTTATTAGTTGATGATTAAAAATATGAGTATACAAATACAAAATATTTAAAGTATATTCATTTCAGATAAACATACAATTTCACTTTAAATAGAAATAGAAATTTATAGAAATATGTTTATAGAATTTAATGAAGTTAGAGAATTTTTGCCTTATATTATTTTCTCAATTTTCTAACTTATAAAATTATATTACTTTTATTCTATAAATAATAATCAAAGATATATAAAAAGTAATGTATCAATGCACTAAAAAGTATTCCAGTTTAAGTAAAGCCTAAAGTCTAGTAAATACTTTTTTGTGAATGTTAAATTCCTAACAGAAACTTAGTTTGGACAATCATGCTATGATTAGGTAAGTAATTAATATTAATGGAAGCTGGATAAAAAAGTTATGAAAATTCTGTACTGTTTTCATAAATTACCTGAAAATATGTAATTACTGCAAAATAAAAAACTAATAAAGACGTTGCAAGGCAAAAATGAAGTACCTTTACATTTTCCCTTGATATTCATCCCATTTGTGCAGTGAGTAAATTCCATGCAATATCATTTTATTGTAAGCAAAATAATTATAAGCCATTGTAATATTGAAAATATTAATAATATTAAATAAACATCAAAATTAAAAATTTGTTATAATATGAAGTTGCAACTTTACAAAAGCAATGGTCATTTATAGATAAGAAATGTATACAGAACTGAAATTTTATATTTTACCCACAATAGGTTTTTAATTCTTTTAGGAATGTTGATTTTTTAGACTCAAACCTAGAAAAGAATATAACTAATATCAATTAAGTATCAATGTTTTTATAAATAATAGGCAATTTCCTTAAGCTTCCTTAGCATGTAATGATAATCATAAATTAATATTTTAAATACTGGTAACCAAGTTTAACCATTTCTAATATTTCACCTTATTATTTTTCCCAGGCATTTAAGTTAATTTTCAGTGAAATTTAAAACATATTTCTTTTCTGTGAATTTTAGCAGTTCTTTACAAAATAAATTTGAAATAAAGTCAATTTTGAAATAGTTATTTTTTTTGGAAAGTTCATTTGATTCATAAATGAAATGTTTGCTGCAGAAAATTGTGAAGTTATAATCAGTTTTGATAACCTGAATAGCAATTCAATCCCTTGAATATAGTATTAACAAAGGAAATATTTTTAATGAAAATACCCTTTGTGACCTTAGAATCCATAAAGTTCTTTCCTTCTCATCCCCTAAATAATAATTAAGGTCAGTACTTTAATTATCAAAAAGTTATATATTTAGGAAGAAAAGCAGATTCCAAATTATTTCAGAAGAAGCAGTTAGGTTGAGGAATAAAAGGAAAGAGAGAGAGGAAAGCTCTAAATAGGTGTTATACTCATATTTAACTTTGACTTAAATGAACATATAAACATTATTCACAAGGAAGTACCTAAAGCAAAAATGGAACACAAATGAATTGAGTCAATGAATGAATAACAACCCTGGTTGAAATCTTAATGAATTGCTCTAATCTGCCTGTGGTTGAATTATTTCTAACCAATAGACAGATAAGAATATTTAGGCTGTTTCAAAAGAAACTAAAATAAAATAAAAAACATATCTGGTTCTCACCTTCAGGTAATGACTGCATTTGATTGCCCTTGTTTTCGACCTTCATAAGAGCTACCATTATCCTCTGTAAACTGAGTAACCCATGAAAACATTTATTAAAATGCTCCACACTCAAGATTAATAGATTCCAATTCCATATCGATTGTTCATGGATTCTATTTTTAGTATTCTTCCAACCCTTTAATTTGGGATTTCTCTCTAAGCTCTCTATGTCCATTTTAACATGCAGTGTCAAGAAGGATGTGCTCTAAACTGAAGGAATTATATAATCCACCATCAAAAAAAACGTTTTATTCTAATAGAATATTCACATGTTAGGTTTGATCTTTTTTTAAAAAGTGCTGATTATCTAAGATTTTAAGTGAAATTAACTTTTTTATTAAAAAGAGTTTTGGAATTGCTAAGTTAGACTAACTTTTAGACCATGTCTCTACCAGCTATCAAGAGTTTGAATTTCAGCCCATTCAGTGTGGCTCAGTAGGTAGAGCACTGTCCCTTCCACCAAGAGGTTGCCAGGTTCAATTCCCCGTCAGGGTACATGCCTACATTGCTGGTTTGATCCTTAATAGGGAGTGTGCAGGAGGCAGCCGATTGATGTTTCCCTCTCTCTCCCTTCTTCTCTAAAAAAAAAATAAAATAAAATAACATCATATTTTTAATAAGAGTTTGAATTTCATGTCAGAAAGAGAATGACAAATACCATATGCTTTGGCTTATATGTTGAATCCAATAAACATAGAAACAAGACTCAGATACAGAGAACAAACTGCCTGTTGTCTGTCAGAGGGGAGGGAAGGTTGGGGAAGCTGAGTAAAAATGGTGAAGGGATTAAGCAATACAAATTGGTAGTTACAGAACAGTCACAGAAATGTAGATTGCAACATAGGGAATATACTCTATAATGTCACGATGACTATGTATGGGGCCAAGTGGGTACTTGAAGCAGCTGGGGGATCACTCTGTTCTCTCTCTGCTATACATCTGCAACTAATGCAGAATAATAATGAATCTAAACTAATTAAAAAATTAAATAAGAGCTTGAATTTCAGGAGAAAAGGAAGACATACTCTCCCATACTCCATAAAGCAGATTATAAACCAATCATTAATATGCACATTATTGCCCTATCCAGTTGCTCAGTGGTTAAAGCAATGGTCCATGGACTGAAGGGTTGAGGGCTACATTCCCATCAAGGGCACATATTTCACTTGTGGGCTCAATCCCTAATCCCCATTGGGGTGCGTGTGGGAGGCAACCAATCAATCAATGTGTCTCTCTCATCTCTCATCTCTCTCTCTCTCTCTCTCTCTCTCTCTCTCTCCTTCTCCCTCTCCCTTTCCCTCTCCCTCTCCTCCCTCCCTTCTATTCTCTCTAAAAATCAATGAAGAAAATATCCTCCAGTGAGGATTAACATAAAATAACAACAAAACAAGTTATTTACAATAAGTAGTGATTTTAATATTATAAAATCATTATTAAGGGAAATATAAATTTAAGATTTCTCCTAAATCTGTCAGATGTACATACAAGATAACCACATTGAGCTTGCCATTTCAATTCATTTCTGAAGCAAATAATTACATCTAAAAGAAGAATTGTCAAATAGACTATTTTCTTTCATCAAAGATGTCACTAATATATTGATCAAAGGTGTAGGTGATTATAGAATCTGACAAATTATTATCTGATATTCATTTCTTAAGCAAGAATTAAAGTGGGGTTGAGTGAGATAGGGGGGAGGGGGAGTACCTAAAGTTACTTTCACCATACTGTTGCTGAGCATTGGTTCTATTTTTTAATGTAATAATCCTATATAATAAAAGAGAAACATGTAAATTGACCATCCCTTTGCTACACTCATCAGCCAATCAGGAGTGAGTATGCACATTAACCCAACAAGATAGCGGGTTAATTTGCATACACAGGCACCAGGTGGAGAGCAGAAGTGGGAGAGCAAGCAGCTTGGGAGGATGTGGCTCCCTTGGTCGCTCCCTTGGGGGACGTGGCTCCCTCGGTTGCCGGGTGGAGAGCAGAGCAGGAGAGCCAGAGGCTTGGGGTGCCATGGCTCCCTTGGTCATGCCCAGTGTGGGGAGCACCAGGAATTCTGGGAATAGTTCTAATGGCATCCCCAGGACTGGAAGCAGAAGCCCAGAGCACGGGGAGCACCCGAAATGCTGGGAATCGTAGTTCTACAGCAAAGTGAGCCTGGAGCAAGTTACTGTTGAAGTGGGGATGGAGGGAAAGCAAAGGTGAGAGACATAAGTAAAATCAGAGTGCCTAGGAAAAATTAAAGGGAAGATATCCTAAAACTTCCAGGAAATCTCCACCAATGAAGCAAAGAAAAAAATGCCTCTATTATTCTGTGAACAACAAACCATACTGGGTTGGGGGGGTCTCAGACAATTCGCTCATATGATTGCAAAGACAGACAGAAACTCCCAGATTGGAGAGGGTGCAGGTCTAGCTGAGGGCCCCCTCAACTCCCCCCGCCCCATCCCATGCATGAATCTTCATGCACCGGGCCCCTAGTAAATATATAAAAGAATCTCCACATGTGCTGCATCCTTATTTGAAGTAATTCTTGGAATCTATCTGGTGAGATAGTTTGTAGATAAAAGAAATACTTAAGAGTAGACAGTTTAGTGAATTGAGAAGATTACTGGAAAACATGTCTGAAGATTTTACATTCAAAACACTCTTTGAAAATGGCAGAGACCTTCTATGTAAGCTTACTTCTCTATCCATAGCATATGATGGAGTAAATTAAAACTCATGTGGGTGGGTGTTTTATGAAAAGATGTGTATATTTTATACATTCTGTCTTGTATTTTATACATTCTGTCTTGTATTTTATATATTCTGTCTCTAATAGATATTGCAATTATCAGCAAATAATATGAATGCATTCTGGCAACATAAACTATTCTAAAGTGTAAAATATTGTTGATGCATCAAACATGGAAAAGACCCAAGGAAAACAAAAAATTCAATTGTGTTATATAGAGGTTATAGTTGAGTGACACTTGTCAATATTAATTAAACAGAAATATAATTACTGTACTTGGTAAGTGATAGGACTAATTTATTCATTAGAAGCTCCTGAGAGTTGCTATTAACATTGCTCTGCGATGTGCACAAGTTAAAGCAACACCATCTTCTTTGCTTCTAAGAGTTTACAGTTTAAGAAAGTTAACAGTCTTAACTGTTGAGGTAAGCTCTGAGCTATACTGTTTTGGCACACAGACATTCATATTCCCAATTACATTTCATAAAATACCCAACAACATATATGACTTCCCCCCCTGTATAGAAAGGAAACCTTGAGGCTCAGGTAGATTAAGTAACTTTCTCAAGGCCACCCAACAATAAATGGTAGGCTTGTGGCTCAAGCTTAGGTGTTTCAAGTTTAAAGTCTCAGATCATTTTATTATTGCATGTTGTTACCCATGAAACAGATGTTCTTTTTACAAATGATTATTTAGCAGCTATCATGGGCAATACTCATGGGAACATAGATTTGCAAATTACATACATGGTCCTGCCCTCATGGAGTTTATAACCTGGTGTTGACAAAGGCAATAAATAATTGATTACAGAACAGTAATTATAAGGTGACAAGTGAGATAAACAAATATATAGGCTATAATGAAGTTTATGATTGAGAAAACAATTGGTCTTGATTAAGAGGAGGTCTGAAAAGAATTTCATGATGAAATAAGGTTTAAAATTAGATCAGAAATAGGATAAGGAGTTAACTGGATAAGAAAAGAGTTAACAAGTATCTTGAAAATTTTAAAATATAAGAATCCAAGTACTATAATAGTTATTAGATTAGCAATATAGGTAGTACAGGTTCTATGAATATGACAGGGTAGACACTGAATTTGGGGGGCAGGGGGAGAATACATAAGGATTGACAAAAGACAAATTCGTACAGTGAATGCATATACATTGCATTGGCTTACGAATAGAAAGAGGAACTATTTATGTCATTTTTTTTCTTTCAGGGGAGGTACTGTGAGCTCTTCAGAAGAAAGTAGAGAATAAATTCCTGAAATCCATCCAAAATATACATATGAGCAGATATTTTCCTATGTATAATATATACTTTGTGAGTTTACAAGCTTAATACTAGAATAATATTGAACATGAATGATTTTTAAATAGATCACCAAAATTAATTTTAAAACAATGAGCAGCCAAAGTAATATATGCATACTATTCAGATATGATAATATCAAATATAGCTGTTGATATGATTACATAAAGTAATACATACTATTCATTTTTACACTGAGCAAGCACTCAATACATGGAAGACATTATTAGCTCATCAAACTGCAACTCTATTATTATAATTAACTTTGCATTTGAGACATCTAAATTAGGTGTGATTAAGTTATAATCTACTAGAGGTAGAGTCATGTCTTCATTGAATGCCAACATACTACATTATGTCATTCCTGTTGTCTTAAAAACTATTCAAAAAATATCAATTTGATCAAGGGTAAAACTGAGTTAATTAAGTCATATATAAAATTCAAGGAATAATCTCAACTCCTGGTAGATGATTTGCATAACCAAATTCACAAAGCTTTTCTATAGGTGTTATTAATTCATGCATTCTTTCCTCTACTAGTTGATACCATTTATCAAGCAATAAGCCAGGCACAATAATTACAAAAAGACATATTTGATGTACCACAGCCTAAGAAGTCCCCAGTAGTTTTTTGTTTTGTGGTGTGTGTTTTTTTGTAAAGAAAAAAAATGTTTAAAATAAAATGTAAATCCTAAAAGAGGGCATATAAAAAGGACTATGAAAGAACAGTGTTTTCATCATGTGTTCCTTGGAGAAATTCAATAAAACTCTACCAAGTGATTTTAGAGAGAGTGACTTACTAGTAAACACATTAAAACAAACTTGGCTAAAAAAAAAACACACCCAATTTGTTAGGAGCATATGGATAATTATGAAAAGCAAGATATTTAGCAAAACATCAAGAAGAAAAGTGAATGTAAATTGAATGAAAGGATAAGGAATACCATGACTATAGAACTCAATAATTATTCAGTCAAATAGATGAAGTATAATCCTGCTAAGACCAATTAACAATGCTTTAAAACACTGTAAAAGTATATCTACTAAGGGAAGTAAAATCAACTTGTTTGTACTTCTTACAGAATCTTAATTTCAAGGCTTTATTTCCCAGATGATTAAAATAATTTAGAAAAGCATAACATCAAGTTAAACCAGCTAGTACCTCTCATCCTGAGACTTGAAAGCGCTTAAGAAACTAATACATTTTTCCATATTTTTTAGTGGTACAAAATGTTATTTTGTTACAGATACTAAGTCATTGAATCATTCCATTTATATGGGATATAAATGGTGTTGCTTAAGAACTCTCTTGAGGACTTTGTTTAGCAAATATTCTGAGACTAGGGGCCTGGTGTACAAAAATTTGTGCACTCGGGGGTGTCCCTCAGCCAAGCCTGTGCCCTTTCGCAGTCTGGGACCCCTCAGAGGATGTCCCCCTGCTGGCATGCCTGGCCAGTCTGGGAAAGGGGATGATGGCTCTTTGCAGGCTGGCCAAGCCCCCCAGTGGACACCCTCACCCCATGGGGGTGTGGCCAGCTTGGATGAGGGGCTGAGGTCCATTTCTAGGCTGCCCACATCCCTTCAGGGTTTGGGTCCCTACTGGCATGCCTGGCTAGCCTGGGTGAGGGGCTGAGGGCTGTTTTCAGGCTGCCCACAGCTCCCATTGACCCAAGGTCCCCAACGAGGTTGGCTGGAATCAAGTTTCTAGGGTTTATCTTTTATAATTAAAACTTTGTTACCTTGAGCAGAGGCCTAGGCAGGTTATAAAGCCTCCTGTTTGCTTCAGCTCTGTGGCTCTATAATTGAAACATTGTTGCTGTGACCAGAGGCTAGCCAGCCTAGGCAAGCAGTTGCAGGGGAAGCCTCTTATTTACTCTAGCTCCGGCTGCCGGCCACCATCTTGGCTGGGTTAATTTGCATACAGCTGTTCTGATTGGCTGGAGGCATGGCTTGGCTGGTGGGCATGGCTTAGGTGTCTTGGAGTGGTGGTTAATTTGCATATTACTCTTTTATTAGAGTAGACTAGGGGCCCGGTGCACAAAAATTTGTGCACTCGGGGTGGAGGGAGTCCCTCAGCCCGGCCTGTGCCCTCTCACAGTCTGGGACCCCTCAGTGGATGTCCTATGATGGCCCCAGTCTGCCAGGCGCCTTCTGTGTGTGTGTGTGGCCACTGGGGACCTGCCCCCAGCTGCATCTGAGGCTCGGAGCAAGTCCTCCTGTGTGTGTCTACCTGCTGGGGACCTGCCACCGGGCACACTGTGGAGGCTCATGGTCAGGCCAGCCTTTTCCTGCTCCCTGATCCCCGGAAGGGACCTGGGAAGCCACCAAGCAGGCCGCCAACTCTTTCCCAC